>CM049841.1:43804957-43982457 GCA_027422415.1 Schizothorax lantsangensis
GATTTGCATCTGTATGAATGATCGTCAGCATGTGATTACCTAATGTATGAGCAGGAGAGCAGGAGAGCATCTGAATGTCAGGAAATCAGTATGTAATTAAGTTATTTTTTTTTATTATTATTGTTTTTTTTTCATCACTCAAAAATTATTATTATGGTATTATTCTAGTGCTCAAATAAATCACTGATACGATGTCTAAGATTCTGTCTACTGTTTTATAATTGAAAAACTGCAGTGGCATGTATAATGACCTCTTCAATAATTTGTCATCCTGTCTTCTTCAGATTGTATTTTGTGACTTTCAACCCATTACTTTTCTGGATTGCTCCAGGACTGATTTCATGTATTTTTATATGAAATAAAAAAATAATTCAGTGTGGTACAATTTTTATCAAGGCACTTCAGTGTCTATAACTTTTTATATTTTTGAGCATCATCAACTCTGGATGATGGATAGTAAAGGCCAAAGGGTCTTCTTTCCAAAGACACCACAATTGTGTGTGTGGCACACTGAAGTCAGGAACTGTCACCATTTTAAGTTAGTTAGTCATTTTCAGCTGTGATTCCCAATATGGGGGGTGCAGGTTAACAGGTTAATGGAAATGATTATACATGTAAATAAACAAACATTTTGTTTGACAGCTTTAACCTCCATACATTTCTCTCACGCTCGAGTCTGTCTTCAATGATGGCCTCAGAAACATGTCTTAAGATGAAATGTTGTTTTATATTATTATTAAATTTATTATTATGATTATTAATTGTGCATTAACCCAATTTGTTATACCATATGCATAAAAATGACACTTGTAATGTGTTTGATCGAATCAAACATGTTCTAATTAGTTTACAGTAACAAACACATTTTAAATGGGTTTCCTGTCATCCTGTCATTGTATTTTTGCTTTTTATTATATAAAAAATATAATATCATAATAAATGATCATGAAATGATCATGTAGGCCATATATATATATATATATTAGTGCTGTCAAATGATTAATTGCGATTAATTAATCAATTGCGATTTGACAGCATATATATATATATATATATATATATATATATATATATATATATATATACACAATAATAGCAGTATTTTCTTTGCAAATAGTTATAAGATATTTATATTTGTAGTAGATTATAAAACAGTATGCAATAATAACATACTGAGTGTAAATGATATTTCCTTCATTTTTATTGATAATAAATATCTTTCTGATCTGATACGTGATGGGAAAAGGGAGAAGAACGAGATCGGCAAAAGGCCAAATCAGTTAATTACTAGAATGTTCTTAATTTCTTTTGATTCACATGACTTTATGAATGTTTGTGTTTACATGTTAAGACATCTTTTTTTCTTTTTTCATATCCCACATACAGCTCCTGATCGGGGGATTTGTCCAGAAAATAATGAGAAATCACTGAAACAGAAATCACTGCAGTTTTATTTGCCTCAAACAAAAATACAATTCAAAACAATACGATACAATACAATACAAATATCAAATTATGTTTTTGTTATGTCCACTGATGTCATTTTGCAAATAGTTTTGTCTAATAATGTCTTTGTAAATGACTTATATGTCTGTTATCTCAGCTGTCGTTTGTTCTCTTTGTCTTCTGTAACTCTTAAATGCCCTTTCAGGTTTATATGGGTTTGCTTCTCTTTTTTTAATGTGTTTTCTAGCCATAATGGAAGCAATGTTTGTTTTTATGGGTGGAAAATATATATACATAATACAGACCGTCCCTGTTTGTGGAAGGATGTGTTCAGAGAGTTCATCAATGCAGCGTCATTGTTAGTTGATTCTTTATGTGAATTAGATGAGATTTCTCTCAACATTGGAACAAGAGAGCTTTTAGTCAATAAATGGGAAAACAAAATAACTTGCGTTACTAATTTGAAAAAGTAACTCAAATATTTCACTGTAAATTAAGAAGGTGTTTGCAAATGTTTGCTTTTGAGATGTGTTTGTGATATTTTGAATGCAGTGCTTCATTTTGCAAGAGATGTGAGACATTTGTGTGTGCAAGTCTTGGATTTGTGTGTAAAGTTTTGAAATAAAAAAGAGGCAAAGTTTTGAAAATGTGTGTAAGCAGTTAAAAAAAAAAAAACTAACAGCACAGCTGCCCACTAGAGGGAGCGCGAGAGTCCTTCATATGAGCGGAGCTGAAAACGAAAGTGAAAGTAGAGGAAGATAAGCTACTAATAAATATAACACATATATGAACATTCTGTTTGAAATGTTTATGTTTAAACGTTAACATTAACTGACAAAAATTCCAGAAAATGCAGTTGCAAATGTAATTCTAGCTGCTATCAGCTGCTGTTCAGTTCAGTCTGAAAGGTTGTATTGTCTGGCCTGATCTGCAGTTGTGCTGGATTGAGATGACCTTTACTTGCTGTCAAGATCTTTAGCTATGAAACCATAAAGTACAACAGTTCACTATATTTGCATTTATATTATTGGGTGTGTAATTATATGGCACTTATCTTCAGCTGTGCTGCAGTTATTCTACAGCAGATTGTGTGCATATAGTATATGGTTGCATTTAATGCAGCTGTACTGCAGTGTACTACTTAAACAGATAGTTCACCCAAAAAATGAAAATTAATATTTTGCTCACCACCCTCATGGAACTACATCCTTCTCTGTTTGCATGTCTATCTATTTCAAATCTTTACTTTTTAGAAATCTTTTTATTTACAAAAAAGGTCAATATATCTCAACACTTTTTAACAAAGGATGAAATCCCTGCCTCTAAAATGAGTTCTCCATCTCAAAACAGGGTGAAATGCATGGCAGCAAAACATTTACCATTAATGGAAACAACAGTGAAAGACCATCAACTGAAGTAACATGTTTAGACTGAAAGAAGAACTACTTCCAGCCACAGCCTTCGATATTAAAATCACCTGAAATAAAAGAAGACATTAATCTCTGAGGATCTCAGCAGAGAATGATTAAATAACTCCACAAACAGCATCTCCAGCTTCACTTATTCATTCTTCACTAAACACACTGACTTTATTTCTGTCATAAAAGTTCTCACTGAGGATTACGGAGGTTTAGAAGATGATGGTTTATGTAATTTAACATTTTATGCCCCAATTATAACTTGCATACATAGATACAGTTTCAACTTTTTATCTCATTATGGTTTATTATTTCACAATTTTATTTATTTATTTTTTTAATCACAATCTCGGCCTTTCATGCCAATTTCAGTCTCATAATTACAATCTTGTATGACATAATTATGACTTTTATCTCACATAAACACAGTAAAGGGCGTTTAAAAGGCATCTATGGTTATTTCTTCCAGCATTCATTTAGACCCAGAAACCATCAAATGCAAAGTAAACTAAGCTGAAAACTCACCTGAAACGTTGGCTGATGATGAAGATGCTCAATATTACAGTATAATTAATTCAACAATTAATATCAGACAGAGCATTATAACTAACACAGACCTGTGCAAAGTGACTCAGTAAACATTTACAAAAGAAAAGTACAGAAGATGAGAACTAGAGACCTCTGCTGTTCACTCTTCATCTACATCAACTGAGTGAATAGAAGTGTATTCAATTAATTAACAATTCCTGTACTATCAGCGCTATTCCCATTTAATTTATATTCCATACCATACGCACATTAATGGAGTCCAAATTTGGAGTCACACCACATCTGAAAGCATTTCTCAGCCTCCTCCACTTTCTTCTTCTCCTCCTCTTTATTCCCATCAGTGTTTTTGTAGTAAACTCTGACCAGCTCTTCATTAAACCTCTCTGGCAGGAAACTGGAGAGCTGACAGAACAAGACAAGTGAGTTCCCTATCAGTCGGTCACGGAGACGTCACGTCGGGTGACCGACGAATTGGGATCTCGCTTAGAGAGACCAATCCACTTCGAGTGTAACTAAATGAGCCAATGCACATTGGCATGCGATTATTGCATCCAGCTGCTGCTGATCACAGCGTGAGTATAAGTAGGCAGCAGGTGCAGCACATATTCAGCTTTTCGCTTCCGAGCCGAGCGGTTACATCGTTCTGCTCCTGACTTCTGCTGACGAGTGAATTCAACGAGTTGAGCACGCTCTTCGGAAGACTCTCGTGCTGGCGGTACGGCGCCTCAGCGGCGGTGGTTCTTCCCGTGTCGAGTGGATTGCACACATCAGGTTGCACTACCCCCTGTTTGTGTTGCAGGCGACCATCTCCCCTGTGCGCTTCAGCACATTAAAATAGCTTTTTCCCTAAAAGAGCATTCACGGGTGCGTCTTTTTAAAGACGACGTTGCATCTGGCAAACTTGACGTTACGTCTTTGTAAAGACGAGTTGGGTTTTGCTACAGACAACGTGTCACCCGTGCGTTTCTGGATGCGGTCGTTACCTGGTGCCGGGTGATGGTCACGATCGCTGCCTCACGTGCCTGGGCAGTAAGCATGCTGAGGTGGCGTTCGTGGATGAGGTATCTTCTCATGGTGGGAAGATGATCATCTTGGAGTTGCGGCCAGGCTCCGTTACCTCGACAAAGGGGCGGAGCTCTGTTGCCTCTGCCTCGATCTGGTTCTCGTTCTGGCTGCAGACAGACGAGGACTACTTCAGGTGGTGGCACGGATGGTCTGAGGATTACAGTGGTGGCAAACCCTCCAGGGAACCAACCCTCGAGGGACCATCACTCCTCTTGCACTCCAAAACCAGTTGAGCTGCCAGTGGAACGTGCTGGACCCTCTACAAGGGGCGTACCAGCAGTATCCCTGGTGCTCCTCCCGATGACGGGATGTCGATCGCTGCATCGGAGGGTGAGCTGGAGCTTTCTGGGGAAGAAGATTCGGCTGCGCTGCTGTTACGGCAGTAGCAATGCCTGAGTCGGATCCAGAATCACGGCTATGCTTTCCCGGGCAACTGAGAGGGTAGGGCTCTAGTGGAGACCTCCACCGTGTCCCGAGCCCTCAAGGTTGGACGACTGGTTTCTCAGGGTAGTTTGTGCTGGTTCTCAGCACCCTGCCCCGGTGCCTCTCTTCCCGGAGGTGCATGGGGAGCTTACAGGTTGTGGATGGCACATTTTACTGCCAGAAACTGACCTGCTAGCTCCTCCTCCCTCACCACCCTCGGTGGTGGTGCAGCTGGGGGGTATACGGGGCCCCCCCGGTGGAGCGGTCGGTTGCGATGCAGTTGTGTCCTAATACCGCCTCCACCTGGCAGGGTAAACCGTGCTTCCTCTTCCGGGCCTGTAGGTACTCGTCTGGTCTGTCCGGCGATGCTTATGTGACCCGTGGAGAAGCTGCCAACCGCTTGCGCTACGGCGTTACTGCAGGTTATTCAGGCTAAAAGCACTGGGGGACATGCACGAGGGTGGTCACGATCCAGAAGTTCTGAAAGAGCTTTGTACCACTTCTGGCCTCGCGCTAAGAGCGACGAAGGTCATTGCGTGGTCTTTGGGTCATGCGATGTCCACACTTGTGGTCCAGGAGCGTCACCTGGCTGTGTCTGGTCGACATGGGGATGCCGACAAAGTTCGGTTCCTCAAGGGCCCTGTGTCCCAGACTGGCCTCTTCGGCGACGCAGTCGAGAGCATGGCCCAGCAGTTCTCGGCTGCTTAGGAGCAGACTGAGGCGATCCAACACGTCCTACCCAGTCTCTAGGTCTCTAGGCATGCTGTGGTTTACACGGATGCCTCCACCACCGGCTGGGGCGCCACGTTCAACGGGCTTGCAGTGTCGGGGGTTTGGACGGGGCCCCCAACTGCACTGGCACATAAGTTGCCTAGAGTTGCTGGCAGTACACCTGGCCCTGAACCGTCTCAAGAGGTGCTTACAGGGCAAGCACGTACTGGTCCGTACGGACACACTGTGACCGTTGCATACATCAACCAACAAGGTGGTCTACGCTTCCGTCGCATGTCGCAACTCGCCCGCCACCTCTTCCTATGGAGTCAGAAGCATCCGAGGTCGCTTCGTGCCATTCACATTCCGGGCTTGCTCAACCGGGCAGCCGACGAGCTGTCACGAGCTGCGCTCCCCGGAGAGTGGAGACTCCATCCCCAGACGGCCGAGCTTATTGAGAGACTTCTCATTGCCAGTTGTTTACTCCCTGACCGAGGAAACACTCGGCACGGAAGGCACTGGCACTCAGCTGGCCGCGGGGCCCCCGCAAGTATGCGTTCCCCCCAGTGAGCCTTCTCGCACAGACACTGTGCAAGATCAGGGAGGACAAGGAGCAGGTCTTGCTCGTGGTGCCGTACTGGCCCACTCGGACTTGGTTCCCAGAACTGATGCTCCTCGTGACAGCCCCTCCTTGGCAGATTCCTCTGAGGTAGGATTTACTGACTCAGAGACGGGGCACCTTATTGCACCCGCGTCCAGACCTCTGGAAACGTAAAACATGTCTGGTCCCGGGACGGGACGCGGAGGTTCTAGGTGACCTACCCCAGGAGGTAGTTGACACCATCACTTCGGCGAGAGCGCTGTCTACGAGACATGCTTACGCCTTGAAGTGGAACCTGTTTGTCGAGTGGTGCTCTTCTCACCGAGAAGACCCCCGTAAGTGCCCGATCAGAGTCGTGCTGTCCTTCTTGCAGCAAGGGTTGGAGCGAAGGCTGTCTCCTTTCACCCTTAAAGTCTATGTGGCTGCAATTGCTGCCAACCACGACCCTGTGGAAGGGAAGTCGGTGGGGAAGCATGACTCGGTCATCAGGTTCCTTAGGGGGGCAGGAAGGTTAAATCCTCCACGGCCCCCTCTATACCCTCTTGGGACCTGTCTCTAGTGCTCAGAGCACTACAGCAGGGCCCATTTGATCCGTTGCAGACAGTCGAGCTGAAGTTTCTTTCAGAGTCCACTCCTGCTTGCATTGGCCTCCATCAAGAGGGTAGGGGACCTGCACGCATTTTCGGTCGGCGATTCGTGCCTAGAGTTTGGGCCGGCCCAGGTAATCCTGAAGCCCCGGCCTGGCTATGTGCCCAAGGTTCCCACTACTCCCTTCAGGGACCAGGTGGTGAGCCTGCAAGCGCTGCCCTCGGAGGAGGCAGACCCAGCCTTAGCTTTGCTTGTCCCGTCCAAGCATTGAGATGCTACGTTGACAGGACGCAAAGCTTCAGGACCTCAGACCAGCTCTTTATCTGTCACGGAGGCCGGCAGAAGGGAATGCCGTCTCCAAGCAGAGGATGGCCCACTGGATAGTGGATGCCATCACCCTGGCTTATTAGGCACAGGGTGTTGCCCTGCCCATTCAGGTTGAGAGCCCACTCTACTAGAAGTGTTGCATCTTCCTGGGCATTGGCTCGTGGCGCCTCGCTGGCAGATAATTATAGAGCTGCGGGTTGGGCGACCCCTAACACGTTCGCTAGATTCTATAGCCTTCGTGTGGAACCGGTCTCCTCCTGTGTTCTCACCTCAAACGGGTAGAAGCACTGAGAGGCTCCGGTTATGGGTCGGCTTGCTAAAACTGCTCCAGAGAGTCCGTACTGTAGACCCTGTCGAGCTCCTCCGTCCCCTTGGCAGCCAGACGTGGCGGAGCGTCTGGCGCCAGGCCCTCACTCGATGAATCTGTGAGAACCGGTAGAGGGCTGGGGTCCATATGTAGAGACCTAATTGGATCTCATATGTGTAAAGTCCACGGTATAGCCTCAGAGCCCGTGTTTCCCCGGCAGACATTCTGCCAAGAGGCTACAATCACCTCTAATCTTCCATATGCACCTAAACGGTTGTTCATATGCGTAAGTGCTTCTGAACCTCCTTCGGGAAGGATGGGCTTCCGCAGCGTTCCTGTTCCAAGTGGAACGGGTACGTTTTCCCAGTGTTATCCAGTCTTACTGAGTGGGTAGTGCCATAGCAACAGTAACTGGTCTTCTTGTGAAGCCCTGACCTGCGCCAAAAAGTAGGGGCGCAGGAGGCTTCCACAGGACACTGGAAGGGGCAGTATCCGTGGCCTTTTGGTAGGGATCCCAATTCGTCGGTCACCCGACGTGACTCGGAGTGACCGACTGATAGGGAACGTCTAGGTTACGTATGTAACCCTCGTTCCCTGAAGGAGGGAACGGAGACGTCACGTCCCGTCACCACGGCTACTGTACCACCGCTGAGCGGCCGGGTCACCGACTCGGCTCCTCAGCGAAAACCTGAATATGCGCTGCACCTGCTGCCTACTTATACTCACGCTGTGATCAGCAGCAGCTGGATGCAATAATCGCATGCCAATGTGCATTGGCTCGTTTAGTTACACTCGAAGTGGATTGGTCTCTCTAAGCGAGATCCCAATTCGTCGGTCACCCGACGTGACGTCTCCGTTCCCTCCTTCAGGGAACGAGGGTTACATACGTAACCGAGACGTTTCTATTGTGAGGAAACTTTAACATGGAGTACATCAGAAACACTGTACACTTCAGTCCAGCATTCACATAGATTTAAGCTCATATCATTTACAGAAAAGTACTTTAGTGAGTAATTAATCACACCTAATTTCTTAAATTATGACTCATACTTCTAATCTGAAAGAATGATCTGAAATATAATGGTTTAAATGTGACGGGTACCTGATAATCTTTAATTTTAGAAGCTTCATTGGGTTTCCTCTTGCTGTAGAAATAGACGTTATCAATGGGGTTTTTGTCCTTCATGCCGTGATCCAGATCAACCACCTGAGTAAGAGATGAAATCATTTGTGAAGATATGAAGGCAGAGATGAAGGGGTGAATTCACTAAATTGCTGAACATCTTATTTATGTGCAAAAACCTGCATCTAAACACCTGCAATCTAGTTTACCTTTGCAAATCAGCACTGAAAAACAACATAACTTACATAAACTGAGAAATCTTCAGCGTTCAGAGAAACAGTCGGGTCTGTAGGTTTGTACTTCTTTACTTTGGCGTTCCATGTTTCTGTCAGCTCTTCCTGATTTGAGAGAGTTAGTCAGTTACTGGATTGTGTTTGTCTCAGTACAAAAGTTTAAAAGATCATGTTTATAATGATATTTGGACTGACTCCTTGTGATTTTATGTTAATTGTCTGATCTATAAGTTATTTAAATACATGGTAAGGCATGTTTGTTTTATATTGGTAATATCAGTCAAACACTAAACCAGTGTTTTTCAGTTACCTTTGACATGCTGTTCTCAGTCATACGAGCTTCTCCAACAAACTTTGGCAGTTTTCTTCTGATGATCTTATTCAAGATGTCTCGAGCTTCCTTCAGATTATCAGCAGTGGAGGACAAGATCTGCTCAAAGATCTCATCTGACAGAAGAACAGACGATTCATTATTATCATCAAAATAGGCTTTTCTGACAATGTTTTATAAGCAAATAATAGTAATAAAAATTTTAATAATAATATTTTTGTTTGTTTTTAGAAAAATTACCACAAATCTCAAAAAAGAAAATATGTTTATATTGCCTTATTCAAGATGTACTACAGGTAAAATGTACCATAATTCTTCTTATTTTTGTTTTGTGGTGGTTCAGCTGACCTGTGAGTTTGCTGTAGTCCTCTGCTGTCTTTATAGCTTCAGAAATCTTCAGCATATCTTCAGGTTTTCCTTCATGAAGATCACGATCAGCTCGTACGAGCGCTTCTGCAAACCTAACACACAGAAAGGTTAGTGTTTCAAACATGCGTAAGGAGCACAGTCAGTTACCTAATGCTGAATTTAAGGTCCTGTAAAAGAAGAACAAGTGATGCAGGATGTTAAATAATGTCTGATCAGTAGCTGCGTTTACATGGACCATAATAATCCGATCATAATAGGACTAAAGCACAATCGGAATAAAAAAGTCACATATAAAAACGTCAATCGGATTTAATTGGCCAGATCCAATTAAAATTTCGATCGGATCGTAAGGGATGGTTTATTCCTTTTGTAATCCGAACGAGAGGGCATGTGAACACTTGATCGGATTGAAAGCCGAAACTGGAAAGTACTGCGCATGTGCAGTGACGTAAAAATAGCGTAATGACGTATGACGCACGGAACGAGCTGTTCTTCCTGGTGAATAAAGTGTCATAAATGAGTGTCCAGTCATTCTAAAACACTGCTTTCACTCAGCGTATGTGAAGTGGAGCAGGACAACGTCCCACCAGTCCTTGTTTAAGACTTTCATCCACAGACGACTGGTTTTGGGCACGGGAAGGGGCACTTTTACTGCTTTCTAAAGTAAGCAGCACTGCACAATAGTTAATGTGCTGGTCGTCGACTAATTAGGTATTAGATATTTACCCGAAGTAAATAAATATCAAGTGTGCTTTTTAAAACAATACGCGACAACAGCGGGAAACTCTGAATACGCATGCAGTGTGCGCATGTCAAAAGATTAAATCCGATCAGAAGCTTGGGACATATAAACGATCACATCAACCCGATCACTTTATTTAGCGTTCATGTAAACACTACGTTCGGATTCGTCAATCAGAATGAATTCATTCCGATGGAAGCAAAAAGTGTCCATGTAAACGTAGCTATTGATAATCACATTCACTGCTGATATCTATGTGTTATTCACAACCTCTTCATGCTCAGAGAAACTCACATGTCTTCGATGATTTTTCCGATCTTGTGCTGATAGGCCTGGCGATGGAGAGTGTATCGGGTGCGAAACATGTCATAAACATTATCAGCCTCCTGTTAGACACACAAACATCAGATGCAATGCTTACATTAAATCTCACACGTAGAAAGCATCAGATCAGCAGAACATCTTTATTCTGATGTTTCAGTCATCTGCTGTCCTGTGCTTTAGGTAAGTTGCTTTGCTCATCAAGTCGTTTCAGGGAATAATGTGATCATTGTATGAGGCACCTTATCTCTGAAGCAGATGTGATTTCTCCCGTTCACTTCACAGACTCGAGCAAACTTCAGCAGACGCTGATGGTCAAAGCTGTTTCGGATGCCCAGGTGATGACAGTCTCTGTCAAATAGACATTAAAAATGGATACATAAATCATAGGATGATCTTTAAACCAGCTTGTTGATGGACAACACAATAAGACAAGGCTGAATTAAAGTTGTTAAATGTAATAATAATAATAATAATAATATGATTTCTTGGTAGTTGCATAGATGTGATATTATGCAATTTATATGTTTCATCAAAACATGTTTTGTTTCAGCTTTTTTATAGTTGATCAGTTCAGTTCATTGACTTTTCATGTTTGTTGATATACTCAACATAGCACTTGATTTAGAGGAGACAATGAATGCAAATAATTAAATTAGGGTAAACATATTAACACATTATTTTAATAATCATTTAAAAATAGATGTATTAGTATCTTTACAAAATGCCTAATAATATTTACCGTGCAAAATAGTCCCATTTGTCCACATCGATGCCGTTCTGTTTATTTGCCACAATCTCATACAGGAAGGATTTTTCTTCATCTCTGCCATCGTATGTCCACTGAACAGACAAGAAAAAGCTGTAAGTAATTCAGACCTCATTATAGTGGTGTCAAGTTTATTAACACACCATAAACTGCTGGAGTATCAGTCTGTACCTCTGAAGTTTTTGCCCCTTCGATCAACTCTTTAATGAAGGTGACGTCTTTATCATCCAGTCCATGTTCTTTCAACACGTCTTCATTCTCAGCCTTCAGAAGCTTCACAATGTCATCGAACATCTGAACTGACATCTGCTCATGCTGTTGGTAAAACAGAGAGATCATAGATACATATATGACCGGAGGAGTTAATGTGTTTGTAACAGTCAAATTCATTGTTGATAAGTTAGTAAAATTGCTCACCTTCCACTTTTCAGGGATGTCATCAGGCAAGCCTAAGAATGACAACCAGGTCAAAGGTGATCTGTAGGTCATACTTTATCCATAGCAAACTATTTCAGGTTAATTTACTAGAATTGCATGTCAAAAATTTAACAATGATATGAGAATGAAAGCTGCTTGTTCACAGACCTTTCTGATTATATTTAATTTCGCTCTGACACTTTACCTTTAGATTTTTTTATTCTTTTGGCTTCAGGAATAACCAGGCCATCAAATACATGAGAAAATGGACCATGATCTAAAAAAAGAAAGAGAAAAAGGAGTTACCCCCATAAGAAATACAAAACAGTATGTTTTTTGTAGAAGTAAAAATAATAAAGACAAAAATCAAATATATGACTGTTTTAAATGTTTTTTGTTACTCCTGCTCATGATATTTAATTTATGTGACCTGTTCCTTTGAAATCTGTTTTAAAATGACTTTTTCAACACAAATAAAAACCAATAAAATAATAGTTCTTTCAAATAATAATAATAATAATAATAATAATAATATCAACACAATTATGAAATTAAGAATCCAGAGCCTAATAAATAAGGTGTTTTTTTTTTTTTTTTTTTTTTTTTTTAAAGTTTACAAAGTTGCTGGATAATTTTCACTTTCCATAAGCATAAGTGCTCCTCACCCAAGTCGTGACACAGACCAGCGATCTGAACACACAGCGAATCCTGTTTGGTGATTTCGAGCTCTGGCTGATTGTCCTGAAGAACCTTCACCAGACATCCTGCTAAATACGCCACACTAACACACAAACAGGATATTAGTTTACTGAATCTAGCATTTCTATTGAGCTCACCGATTGATTAAACAAAACAATAATCGTTTTAAAATGTTCAATCAATCAAATAATGGAACAAAAGATATAGAGCGTCGACTGAATGTTTACAACCAGCTTTCTACAGTTTCACAGTATTAAAGGTACAGAAGGCTATCAGTTCTTATCTGAAATGGACATATTAAGCTTTGAATATAATAATATCTCACCCAAGAGAGTGTTCAAAGCGATTGTGAGAAGCACCAGGATACACCAGGTATGTTCCTCCCAGCTGTTTAATGTGTCTCAGTCTTTGGAACTGAGGAGTGTCGATGATCTTCACCAGCAGGGGGTGCAGCTCCATATGTCCATGAATAGGGTCATTGAAGATCTACAAGAAAAAAAGACATCAGTTTGCTAAGTGTACTGACAGGCTTTAGCTCATAACTAAATATGACTTAACCAACTGGAATAAGATGCCCTCTGGGTTAAGACAGTAGTTACATGGAAGACCTAAAGATGTTGTTTTGAGATGCAACATCTTTGCAACAAATGTGATTATGCAACAAATCCTCTCGCAAAATGTTTGCGTCCCCTTGCAAAGATATTTGCGTTCTCTCGCAAAACCAGATGAGATCGGACAAACACTTCCTGTTTACTTTACAGCTTGCAGCAAAGTATATGCTATAGAAATTATAAAAAATATATTCTGTTTGCATGCAAGCATATTGTCACGGTGCACACACGAGGGAGGAACAAGGAACACGCAGACGAGGACTTAAACTCAAATAATAGTCTTTAATGGACACATCAAGGCAGGACAAGGCAGGACTCACAGACAGGATACACCGGGAAGTAACGAGTAGACCAGACGAAATCAAACTCAAAAGACAGGAACTAAATACACAGGGTAATTAACACATAACGAGACAAACGCAGCTGGAACATACTTAACTCATAATGACATGAAACAAGGACAGGAAACAAACCAAATATGGACACAAGAGGCGGGAACACATGACACACACGACAGAGGACTGACATTACTCCCCCCTCCCGAAAGGAGCCTTAACAGTTCCATCGGGGGGGGGGCGCTCTGGAGGCCCCTCAGGACAAACACGGACAGGAACACAGGACGGGGACCTCCAGAGTGGAACAGACAGACAGGGACCATGGCGGAGCTGGGAGCTCTGGAATCCATGGCGGTGCAGGGAGCTCAGGAGGCCATGGTGGAGCTGGGAGCTCTGGAGGCCATGGCGGTGTAGGGAGCTCTGGAGGCCATGGCAGATGGTCTTCGGGGCCTTGGCCTCGGTCCCCTCGGCCTGACCCCTACAGCCGGAACTCTTACTACCCCCCCCCCCAAATTTCCCTGGGGAAGTGAGGGGGTATCAGGAGCCCTCCGGGGCTAACCAGACAGGATAGTACAAAACACGACAGGAAAGCCCTCCAGGGCCAGACAGACAGGACAGCCCACAGGAACAGGAAGCCCTCCTGGGCTGGCTTGGAAGCTGAGGCTTTCTCTGGGCATGACAGAGTCAGGGGCCCTCACAGGGTCCCTCAGCAACCGCTTCCACTTCGGCGACAGGGGGGCAGGCGGCTAGATTGGCCTCCATGGCCGCAACAAGAGGAGCCGCCTGCCCCAGACGAGTCTCTGTGGACAAGACATGACAAGATAGTTAAAATGTTCCTGTGGGCACGACACGACAAACACACGGCACTCCTGGCCGTGTTGTGGACAGGATCCACAGGGCTAGGGTTCGCGTCGGCCAGCGGGCATGAGTCAGCACCAATCCGGTGGGCTTGAGTCAGCGGCGATCCGGCGGGCATGAGTCAGCGGCGATCCGGCGGGCTTTGAGACAGCGGCGATCCGGCGGGCATTGAGTCAGCGGCGATCCGGCGGGCTTTGAGACAGCGGCGATCCGGCGGGCATTGAGTCAGAGGCGGGCCGGTGGCGTGATCTCCCGCGAACGGCGCGCCTGGGGGAGCGGCAACCCGGGAACCAGCCTGCAGGCTTGGGAGAGCCACCGCCGGCGGCGGATATCTCCCGCGATCGGCGGGCATGAGGGCTCGCGGCCAGCGGACTCGCAGCACTCGCGGCGATCCCGCCGAACTCCCACGCCGTCTTGCAGTGGGCTATGGCGGGATATAACGAGCGGCGACTTCCATGCCGCGGGACAGACAGGAAACAAACTGACTGGAACAAAACAAAACACTTTTGAAAAACGGAAAACAAAACGGGGTGAATGGTCGCCGCTTACGGTTTAGGTCTGGTCTTCTGTCACGGTGCACACACGAGGGAGGAACAAGGAACACGCAGACGAGGACTTAAACTCAAATAATAGTCTTTAATGGACACATCAAGGCAGGACAAGGCAGGACTCACAGACAGGATACACCGGGAAGTAACGAGTAGACCAGACGAAATCAAACTCAAAAGACAGGAACTAAATAGGGTAATTAACACATAACGAGACAAACACAGCTGGAACATACTTAACTCATAATGACATGAAACAAGGACAGGAAACAAACCAAATATGGACACAAGAGGCGGGAACACATGACACACACGACAGAGGACTGACACATATGAGTCCAGTAATATTATTAATAAGGTTATTAATAATGTTATTAATATCAATATGTTTTTAGTATTACACTTAATTATGAATGCCAAATTTGGTCCTCCAATGTCACTGTATTAGTACATTAAGCCACATTAAGCGGTTTAAAATGTCCCAAAACCGTGCTTTGAACTAAGCACTGACTGTATTTCTTCATAATTGAGTCCAAGTTCACAATAAAACTCTCTGAACTGCTACATTGTGAACGTACGGAGCTGTAGGAACCACTGCAAGCTGTAAAGTAAACATGAAGTTTTTGTCCGAAGTCAACTCGTTTTGCAAAGGAATGCAGATATCTTTCCGAGAGAACACAAAAGTTTTGCGAGGGAACTCAAAGCTGACAGTCCTAATAACAGCTTCACACAAGACACGTTTGCTATAATTTCACATAGAGGACATTTTCTGCTTCCCTTTTAATGCTTCACTTGCCTTCATGATGTCCTTTTAAATGTGTAAAGAGTTTTTCTGTTTTTCAGCGATTTGGCGTCATTTCACTGCAGAGAAAGTATGAAAGTGTATCCCTATTAGATATACAGTATATTGAGTTGTTTCAGCTTAAAAACAAAAATCCGTATATATATAAAAGTAATAACCAGTAAAAAAAAAAAAAAAAAAAACCTTTACATGGAAATTATTAACATGACATTGAATTTACATCTCTCTAAAAAAAAAAAAATATATATATATATATATATATATATATATATATATTAAATCAGTTTTTTTAATGTATCAATTGAAAGCCATATCTTCACTTTGTTCATACATTTATTTTTCATCATAAAGGGTTTTCTCACCATCTTTTGTGCCTTCAGATCCAGATATCTCTTCTTCTCAAGCAGAACTGTGTAGAGAGTTTATGATTCAGAGGCTCAGCCCACTGCAGCATGTTATCAGGGCTTTAAATGATGAGGGTGTGTCAGAATGACTGGCGAATCTGATCATCTGCTGCACTGTGTTCTCCTCTGAGTGTCCTGATGAGGGCATTAGCTCTTACTGGAAATGAACAGCTATTACTGCATTAGATACAGCTATTACTGGAAATGAAAGCTGTTTCAGTTGGCTAAGTGGTTGTCAAGATGCACCTCACTTTCTGTCTGCTGATACTGTTTTTGCTATGGGCATGTTGACAACGTAATGATTTTTTTAGCCAGTTAAATGCTGATGATTTAAAAAATGTAAAATAAACACAGAGATCACACAAAAACCATCAGCAATAAGAAGTGGAGAGGTAATGTTGTGAAATATAACACTGTTGTACATGAGATGATGTGCATAAAAGGCTGTCAGTAACAATACGAAGCAGTAAATCTAACTGTTTTTGCAATGAACATGATTATGCAGCGATTTTGGTTTTATTGTTTTTGTAATAAAATTATTTTTATTTTTAATGTAGAGCAATAAAAAGTTGTTGTTTTTTTCACATGAATGCATTATTAAATTTTTAGGGTGTTAAACTTTAAAGTTTTTATTTATTCAAATTAATGAATTTTAATAAATTAAATTGTTCATTTTGACAGACTTTATTTGTACTTATTAAAATGTATCTATTATCAGTATTTCAATACAATAATATTTAAGTGAAACAGGCTCCAAAACAACAACAGTGTAAATGTAAAATGGACTGAGAGTCATCATGTTTATTTGGATTAATGTAATAAGTACTTTGTTTATCCTAAAGGTTAGTAAAATCTGTAAAAGGAAACCTTTCCGAATAAACATTAATTGAGGAAATTCCTTTAGGGACGATACCAATAAAAGAAACACAATAAAGACTTTGGACTTATAACATTCTCAGGCCAATCATATAATAATATTTATGAGATAATTGGGTTTTAATGGTCATTTAAGCACTCTGTTCTCAATTAGTTTCTCATTATCAGATGATTTACTGATACTGCATTATTAACAGTCCTGTCCGCATCTAACTGTTTCAAGAAATTCATATTTCACTTTATTTAAAGGAACTGCTTGCCTACAAAAATTATTACATTTCATGAATGCACTTCACGTTTATGAAATACATTTTTAACTGTCACCGTCCCGCTAGCGGGGTGCCTAAGTTTACTTCAATATATTACAATTAAATCCTAATCTAATCATGACAAACTATATAGCGTTGCAAAGGTCTAAGACTCCAAAATAGATATTTTACCATGGCTTGTTGTTAAAAATTATGAAGGAGCAGTAATAGATTAATTTATGACAAGAGTGCACCTCAAAACATATACACCACAACAGGAGCTCTGACCTTTGACACAAAAATGTGTCTTTTTTTTCCTGTCTCATTTTAGTAATCATCATATATTATATATCATTTGAAAGCTTAAAACCTTTTAACCATTTTGAAATCAGACAGTGCTTTACCATATAAATAGTACTTTAAAATCTTAGTGTGGGGTGTCATATTAAAAGATGTACTGTGGTCTTTTGGAATCAAAACTTTTTAGAATCTTGACAAAATACATATCGTCGGAAAGCTCTGAGACTCAAGATTCCATATTTGGTGGTTATTTTGTGATAGGAGTAATACTGAGAGAGAATTTTATACATTTATGACAGAAAAATGCATCAACAAAAACTAAATGGAGTTTGGATGGCACCCAGAGGCTGTTTGTGGTATAGTGCCTAAACAAAATTGCATAGTAACCCCAATTTTTTTTTTTTTTTTTTTATATCAACTTCAATTTTGGAACACAACCTATTTAGACATATGGCTTTAATTTTATGCCAAATCTGGATTTTATAAAAAATAAAATAAAAATAGTACAGTACATTTTTTTTTTACTTTAATTTTTTGAAATTATTTCACTTCTGCAATTATCTGCTCTTTGTCTTCTTTAAAAAGAGACAAACCTTAGGTCTGTATTCAAAAGTGTTCAATTTAAGTTTGAATAGTGCACTTTCAAGTCTATGTTCAATAGAGTATTTAATAGTAATTTAGTCTTGTCTTTATCTTTATAAGCCTCTCTAATAACTAATGTGAGGTGATGACCTGCCTTCAGAGAAATACATCAGGAATTAATAATTAAAATACCATCCATCAGGAAATCACATAATTCAGAGGGTAAGACAACAAAACAGCAACACCCCACTAAAATATTCATGAGGCAGATTAAAAAAAAGAATCAATAAACCTCTAGATATAGAATTCTTGTTCTTGACTTCCAGCCCATAAACAACATTGAAAGCTGACACATCACATAGTTACAATACATGCTCTCTAAGGTATGACAGAAACGATGACATCAGTGCAATAACATCAACAATAAAGCAATAAAGCAATAATTCACATTTCCACTGGAACTGTAGTTCATGCTGGGACTTGAAGCAGATAACTCTTTGTATTAG
Source organism: Schizothorax lantsangensis (assembly GCA_027422415.1). NCBI lineage: Eukaryota > Metazoa > Chordata > Actinopteri > Cypriniformes > Cyprinidae > Schizothorax > Schizothorax lantsangensis. The sequence goes on from CM049841.1 coordinate 43,823,467, forward strand.
CAACTTACAGGTTTTATTTAAACTTATTTGAGAAATATAAGCCATTCAAGGTTTTTTCCTTAGTTTTATAGTTTTGTGATGTTCGACTAATTTAAATCTTTAAGTGCCAGTTTAACTAATTGAGAAAACAATATTCAAGTTTTATTTAAATCTTTACAAACACACAAGTTACCTGTACAATTTTATACTTTGCTTGCAATTTGTGTCTTACATTTACATATTTATCCAAAGTGACTTACAGTACATTCAGGCTATACATTGTTTTATCAGTATGTGTGTTCCCTGGGAATTGAACCCACAACCTTTTGCACTGCTAACACAATGCTCTACCACTGAACCACAGGAACAGAGTCTTCAAGTTCTGTAAGTCCACTCAACTAATGCTGGGTACACACTAAAAGATCTTCAAAACGTGAGTGACCACAAACATGAGGGGGGAAAAAAATCCTAGATTTAACCGTTTTGCTCCTATAGTGTGTAGTGTCCTCGGGGTTCCCCCATACATCAGGATTTCTGATCGTAAATATTCAAGATTCACGATCGGGGCGCCTCCGATGTTCTTCTGAGCAGATTCAGTCACTCTTAACACACCTCACACCACAGGAAAATCTGATAAGATAATCTTTATATCCACCAAGATAATCGGGACAATCTTGTGGTGTGTACCCAGCTTTAGTTTGCACTGTACAAGACAGTGCATACATTCTTTTGCCCATAAATAATAGATGAACATTCATTCAGACTTTGGACTTATATCATTCTCAGGCCAATCATATAAGAATTTGTATGAGTGAATTGGGTTTTAATGGTCATTTAAGCACACTGTTCTCAATTAGTTTCTCATTATCAGATCATTTACTGATACCGCAATACTAACAGTCTTGTCCACATCAAACTGTTTTGAGCATATTTTGCATTATTTAAATATAATATAAATTAATCAATAAGTCAAGGTAATATAAGCCAACCCAGTGAAGCAGATTAACTGAATAAAGCAGCTCCGAGCGAATGAGAAAATCAGACAATAATTAGCTCAGATCTGATTAATTTGATCTAAACATGTATTAGTTTTTGATCAAGCGCTACTGAAGAGAGCTCAACTCCATAAAGCTGGGGTCGTAATATTATAGCATTCCTGGTCGTAATTGTTTGTGATTTGAATAGTTTTATCGTTTGGTCCAGAATGTTACTTTTGTTAAGCTGCTAGTCATCATTTCAGGAGTGACTCGTCATTCTGTACACAGAACAATCAGTCCACTCCAGGATATAATGTGCTTGTTGGGAGGGACTGTTTGTACATTCTGATTAATTAAACATTAACGATGGTCAGTATAAACCTGTTGTAGTAAGTGCTGAATTACAGCAGAGAGCAGCAAATTACACTGCTCTATCCATCTAACAGTGACGTGGCCATTTGTACCTTGTGTTTGAGACTTCAGTGTCATTCGCTTCCAGTTATTATATCGCTGCTTTATATTGCAAATAGTTTTATCTTATTATAAGAATCATAAACCAAATAATTTGCAGCACAAAACAGTTTTACCATTTACATTATTTTGTTATTCTTCTAGCCATTTACCAACAGCAGCTAATGAATCTGAAGTCTTGCACATTCACAGAAAATAACATACTTCTACGTTGCAAAATAAGATGAACAAGAGATTTATGATGACCATACAACTCTTATTATCGTCATGAGAGAGGATATAAACATTTATGTACGTTTTAAATATTTTACATGAATAGATAAGGAGACAACATGACACGCAAACACAATCAAAAATGCTTCTGCGATGCACTAAACCATCTCGTGTGTCAAGAGAGAACGTTTGTGAGAGGTTGTGGGTGATTTTCTCTGAAAGCAGAAATGAAAGGATGTGGGATCCATAAATAGACTGTAAAAGAGGCTGCTAATCTCTAGATCACAGGGTGTATCTCAATCGATTTCTAGGCCTTTCACAACAATGTACATAAAATTCCCACAGTGCATCAAAACTATTTCACTCTTGTCAGCTTTTTTTTTTCTTTTTTTTTTTTTTTTCTTTTTTTGTGATGAATGCAGGATGAAGCATTCAAAAAGTCACTGTGTATGTGTTTTTATATTATATTATACGGGCCAAATTAATTTTCCCATATTTGACAGTGACTGTGTTCACATGTACATCAATAACATGATTATTTCCAATGATTAGAGTAAGGATTTAATCCCAGTAAGATGTTTACAAGATATAAGCAATCCTATTCACTCCAGTTTACATGCAATCTTCACTATTCTGATTATTCACTAAGAACTATGGTTATTTTTCCATCATTTGCATCACACAAATATGCACTGGAGCATTTCCCAAATCTGTTTTACCAATATCCTTCTTTTTTGCAGCCTTAACTGAGGGGGCTCTTGCTTTCATTTGAGGGTGCTTAGCACCCTATATATAGCATCCCAGTAGAACCTGGACTGCTTCAGACTAAAGTCATAGAGTTCATTTATGAAGTTGTGTAAACACACACTTTAGCCAAAGCTGTAATACTGCTATTAAGGCATTTAAATTCCTGTTTATTGTGATTAAAATAGGCATGGACCACATAGTTGAATGCGATTATGGTTATTTCGATTATGAGCTCAATCACATTATTTTGATTGAAGTATTGCGTTTACATGAAGTAAAGTTTTAATCGCAATATTGTCAAAATCCAATTATAATTGCATTATGAGGGTGCATGTAAACACACCCATTGTTATGCCACCCCTCTTCTCAGTCACTCAGAAAGGCCCTGTCCCAAATCGCACCCTAAACTCTCACAATCTTCCTCTGAGGAAATGTCACGCCCCTTACTACAACTGCAAGTTTCAAGACTGTCCCAGGTTTTAAAAACACCAAAGTGCAGTGCCCTTAATGCACCCTAAATCTACACTATCTCTCATAACCATCTGGAGAGCAATGTTCCCTCTATTTATTTATTTTTTCTCTCGCTGAGCAAATCTATTCTGTATTGGACAGACATTTCAGCCACCTGAGCAAAAACATTCTTTATACCAGACCTGTACAGCACACACAAAAAAGTGTGTAACTTTGAACTTTAGGCTATGTCCACACAAAGCCAGAGCTTTCCCTATCCATTGTTTTTTCCCTCGTCTCAAGAAAGATTTATTCACTCTGGGACCCGGTTTAAAAAAATATTGGTTTCACTCTCCCAAAACGCCGGATACGTCTGGACGAAATGCCAATATGATACCAAATGTATGCGTATACAGCTAAAAGTGTCTCTGTGTGGACGGGGCATCAATGTGCTACTTATATTTGATTTGACCCTTGATATAACTAAATGATGCACATTCTAGGTTACCTGAGAAAATATTTTTACAGTGCTGTGTTACTTACAAAGTAATTCAGTTTAAAAAATCATTTTAAAATCTAACGCAAAAAAAAGTTAAATTCTTTAATATAATATAATATAATATAAAACTGTAACTGTTTGTAACTGTAAATATCTCACAGTGACAGAAAACTTTCCAGTGTAAGTTAAATATTAATAGATATTACGTAGAATTCGGTAGTAACCCAACGTGTTGCACATTTTAATTGTGCAAAGATGAGTATGTTTATTTTGTAAAATCATTTACAACTTATTTTTATCACTTAAAGGAAAACGCCACCGTTTTTCCATATTCCAATATGTTCTTCCCTCAACTTAGACGAGTTGATATGTACCTCTCCCGTCTCAGTCTGTGCACTTAAAGAAGAGTTTTCAGGAGTGATGATATTACTGCGCCGAGGTCGAAGTGCTGCAAAGTGCTCTTCCGCCACACATTATAGTTATAATTTTTATCCGCTTAGAAAATCGCCACGTTTTATTTTGTGTCGCCATACTTACTCCTGTAACTACTCATGTAAACGTCTTTAAATAGGGAAAACATGGAAGTGTTTGGTGGCTTCTAAATTTATCCCAGTTTGGATCCTAAGAAATGAATGGTGCTAAGCTAAACGCTAGCATAGTGGTACCACGCGCTAGAGCGATTAAGTGCACGGACTGAGACGGGAGAGGTACATATCAACTCGTCTAAGTTGAGGGAAGAACATATTGGAATATGGAAAAACGGTGGCGTTTTCCTTTAATTAGAAGTAACACAATTATTAAATTGTGTTATCTGTTATAAAGACTATTGAACAGACATTAAGAAGTTTATTTTAAAATGCAAGTATTGAAAATGAAACTAAATTAAATAAAAAAGAAACTAAAGCTCTGGAAACACTTGCATTTTTACAACACACACTTTTTATAAGTAGAAAAGTTCAACACACACTTGTGGCCTTCACACCCATGTGGGTCAAATACAGGAAATACGTCATGCAAGTCAACAAGTGCTTAAGAGCAAAGACTGCAAGAGTGGGCATTTGGACAAGCCCTCTACTTACACAACTCAACCAGGCCCTGTCCCTATATTTTGCATTTGACTTGGGCAGGAATTATTCAAATGGTGAATATGGTGACGTGTTCATTACCAGAAGAAAACTCAAGACTACAATCAAGGCAGAAACGGTGCTTAATGATATAGAGAATAACTCCCTTTGGAGTGACTCTACTCTCTAAATAACATTACACACTGAATAAGGTTGAAAATGTACAAAAAGCAGAATAGGTCCTCTTAAATGTATCGATGTGTAATCTGCCTTGTGTTTATACAGCATGTTTCTCTGCATGTCTTTCACACATATCACACTTACTGCCCTGTTAGGGATGTAGCTGGGTGGAACCGTTATAGTTCAAATAAGGAAGCAGAAATGTGTGAGAGACAATTGGAGGATGTGTGCGCTTGTAATAATAGCGACTTACATTGCATTTGAGGATCAAATTGTATTAGTTCTTGCTTTCCCTGGATTGGATCTGATCTGTATTTCTCTAAATATCTGTGAGAGTCAGTCTGGAATGAGGGTCGTCATCATCATCTTCATCACTCTCTGCCTGATCTCAGGTCAGTTATATTATATTGTATTACCCAGATTGTAAATATTATTTATTAACCTTTATATAACCAGGTAAGTCCGTTGAGAACCAGTTCTCATTTACAATGACGACCTGGCCAATATATAAAATATTAAATAACCCAGATAAACTTGTGTTTGGCAGGTCAGGGACTTTGTTTCAGTGTGATTGGCTGCTCTGGAGGGAGTGTAATGTTCAAGTGCACATAGAAGCCTAATGATCAGCATAAAGGAAAGTATTTCTGCAGAAACAGAGACTGTAAGACAGGAATCAGTACTGAGACTCAGCACCGCTGGGTTAATAATGGGAGATTCACTCTGTATGACGATGAAAACAGCAGATTCTTCAGAGTGTTTATCAGGAACCTCAGCAGAGAGGATGATGGGGAATACACATGTGGAAACAATCAGACATGGAGTCATAATGTTACATTAGTGGTGAACAACAGTGCGTATGATACTTCATAGCTTACTATGATACATAGTATAATAATACATAGTCTGTCTGTATTCCAACTAGCAGCTCCATTGAAAGTTTATAATAAAAAAACGCCATCTATACTAACAGAAATTATGATGAAATTATCAACATCTACAATTCAAAACCCAGATAACTATGACTTGTTAGGAACAGACGTCAGTCATTCTAGGTAAGGTTTATGGGTAGTATTTATTTTTTTAGTCTGGCCCACCGTGGCATGGTTATTTGCATCAAAATATTTGTGAGCGAGGGATTTGAGCAAGGGAAAACTGCAAAATAATAGCATATTGGTGAATACTTTTTCTCTCTTTTCTGCCAGTCGCTCCAGTGCATATGTGTGCGGAGAGTGTCAAAGGTGTCTATTTTCAATGTGTTTTTGCAGTGTTAAGCAATGTGGCCAATCACAGACATATCTGTTGATTTTGAACACAATGGCCAATCAGTTAATCAATCCAGTCACAGCTTAAAACGCCATTGTTTAGTGCCGAGTTCTGCACGCTCGCAGATCCTCTCATTATAACAAAGAACAGTTGGGCCAGTCCATCGTTTGTTCTTTCTTTCATTCTTTCATTTTTTTTTCTTTATTTATTTATTTTTTAATTGAGCCGGGTGATGTGAATTATCCACTTTCTGTATCCGCACTGGTTCTGAGGAGGAAAAATGTGAACAGTGAGATATAAACTAAAAATTGCAAGAAGAAAATTATCTCAAAATTATGAGATAAAAAGTCACAATCAGTTTTTTATATTCCTCGTCCATGATGGAAATAAGCTTCCATACGATCCGCACGCTGTGATTGTGCTTTCAGTCTGACAGCAAAAGTGGAAAAGACCAGCAAAAACTCTGGTAATATCCAAAAACTTAGTTTCTCAGTTTGAGCTGAAAGTGATCTTACCACTCAAACATTAGCATCAGATATATGTATTTTTATGAATATTTGTTATGTTATGGGCTCACCTTGTTTCTCAGTCACAATCTCTTTGTGTGATTTCAGTTTCTGTGGCCACTGCTGTTTCTGTGGGTTTGCTCCCACAATCCCCTCTGATTCACAGAATCCACTTTACTCCACAGTACAGTTACCCACAATCCCCTCTGATTCACAGAATCCACTTTACTCCACAGTACAGTTACCCACAATCCCCTCTGATTCACAGAATCCACTTTACTCCACAGTACAGTTACCCACAATCCCCTCTGATTCACAGAATCCACTTTACTCCACAGTACAGTTACCCACAATCCCCTCTGATTCACAGAATCCGCTATACTCCACAGTACAGTTACCCACAATCCCTTCTGATGGGCTCCTGTACGCTGCTGTCAGTTTCCAGAAGTGTGAAGCGTCTCTCAGTGACGCTACAGTCAGATTCAGAAAAGAGGAGATTCACTGTGATTACGCATCTGTCAATCACAGCATATCACCAAATTAATATAATTAACCACTGGATTTTTGTTTTTATATACAACCTGAATGGAATCAGTCACTGAGAAAAAATGCCTGAATGACACAATCATTCAGTTTCATTGAACAAATTATTGAGCAGTCAGCGGCACCTACAGGTCAGTGTTGGGAAAAACCTGAAATGTTTCTCTGTGACTGAAGTTATGTTTTGTCCGGTTTAATTGACTTTATTGCTCTGTTTATTGCTATGTCTTGCTTTGTTGTGCTGTAGCCTACATACAAAGTTAATACACTTAAAAGTTCAGTTATGCGTGACAAGGATGAAAGTTAGCTGTGTTTTAGTCTGCACAGGATTTGTATTTGTATTTTGAATATTTTGTATTTGAACTGCGCAGCTTGGATGCGGTATTCATCAAAAAGAGACTAGGTGGCTATCTTTAGCGAAGCAGCGTGGAGAGCCGCTTCTGGGACGCTTCGGCTCCGGTGGCCATGATGGAGCTGTAACACATTGCAGACGTTGTCAATAAGGGTTATTTACACTGCACACGTCTACGGTGCATTACGGCTCCATCACGGCCACAGGAGCTGATCGTGGCCACTCTTGTCAAAGCTTGTGTTTATACCAGCTGCACCTGTGGCACATTTCTGAAGTTTTTGTGCCATTATTTTGGTGGTTGAAAGAACATCAGTGTATGGATATCAAATGGCGGTAAAGTTTTTTGACGTCAGTTTGATCTGCATTTTTTACCTGTTTTTTTATGTCAATTTGATGTATTTTCAACATCAAGGTGCTCGCTGTGTAAAAAACTTCAGATTTAATAATAATCTGTGAATTGTGTTTGCATTTATGAAACTTCTTTTATGAATATATAATTTTATTTTGTGCATGTGAAGTGCTTTTTGTGAAAATAATTTTTTTTTTCTTCGTATGTGAATTGTTTTTTGGTGCATGTGAGTTAGATTTGATGAATGTAAAATTGGCTGTGCATGTCTGCATCATGTCTTTTGCATGAATTATTACTGAGACTAATCTCACTCCATATGAGCCGTGTCTGAAATCTTACACAGCTGGATTGATACTGGTCAATAAAGTCGTATCAGGCAATGACTTTGCCGGCAGCATTTGCATACAAATTTACCTCACGAAACTTCTGATCGTTTACGGATCTAAAACAAAATAGAGTGAGCTTCGATCATAACTAAGCAAATATTGAATTACTATATTGGAATTTTCTCACTAGAAATAACATAAAAAATGTATTTATAAAAGTAATCAACCCAGTGAACCCAGATGAGGGTCAGACAATAAAAAACAGTTTTATTTTCAATTACATTTACAACTAGTAGCCTATATACAGTACATGTCACAGTTATGTTCAGTGTGCCTTTGTTTTTTCATCCCTCGTGATCCTTTGACCTAGTTTGTCTCCCTTGATTTACATTAGTCTGTTCACCTGTCTTTAGTCCCTCATTCACCTGTGTATGAAGTCTCCCCTCTCAGTTCCTACCCTCGCCGGTTATTAATGTTATGTTGGATGTTGTTGGTCCTGTTCCTGGATTCCTTCTCTGATTATTCTGTGGATTGATTAAAGACTGATTAAAGACGCTTGTCTTAGCTAAAGCATCTCGTGACAATACAAGCTATATAAGTTCAGATATCATATGCCAAATTAATTTGGATAATCACTATAATTTTTAAAGGCAAATGCACATTAATCCACATTAGTAGACACATTAATTTAATCTACTAAAATTGTATAGTATACTCACTTTTACCTACTTATTTAATGACTCCTGCTTTACCTTTTTTTTTTTCTTAAATTAATCCTGAGAATATACTCCTAGAAGAAAGAGTCTATATATAATATTTTTATCGATTTATTTTTAAGTTTGTTTTAATTCAGTTTACTTACATTTTATTACATTTAATGAAACAGCTTGTAAACATACTTTATCACCAGAAAAATAAATAAATAAATAACCTGTTAAACATTGATTTGGAAATATATTATGACAAATGAATATAAATGTACTGAGAGATACATCCAAACAATATGTGCTTTATATCCATCTATTTTATATTATTTTAACTGCTTTATCTCCTGCCAATGAAAAAAAAAAGTATGTTCTTTTTTTATTTACAGTTTTAAAATGAAAGAATTAACAAGGGTAATATTTTATGATTTCAAATTACACTTATGATTATGATTTATAGATTAAAGAACTGGGATAATAATCAGAAAAAAAAAAGCTTGTATTTTATATAAGCATGCATGCATAATGGTCAATTTTTAAAATGCAAAGTTAAACAACAGCAGAAGTGTGATTTACTCATGAACCTGTAGTTAATGGTAACATTTATATATGCACTTTTTAACTTTATATATGCCGAAACGCGTAGATCTACTTTTAACCATTTTGTAATGATTTAAGCCCAGTACATTAAAGGCTTTTTATCTCACCACGTGAGTGCCTTGGAAGTATTTTGTCTACATAATAACATATTAGGTTATTTACTTTACACTCACCTTCATATGTGATGCCATTATGTCTGAATATAAACTGAAAGTGTCTAAACTGAACTTTGCCCATTGAATGTCAGCATGATGCTGCCCATTGGCCAGGACCATGAACAATGCCAGTTTATCTCAGAATTTAATTAGAACTGGTTATATTACTATTTGAATGGAGTAACTCATGGACCAACAAGTTTTACAGCATATAAGCTCCAATATATTGTGTTGCAATCAGGGGTGCCGCTATGGTTTCTGGCGTTAGGGGCCAGATCTGACGCGCTCCTGAATGCATGGTATGATGACACTTGGGTGCTCTGATCCTGTTTGCCAGATCCAATGCCATATGTCATCCAAAAGCAAAGCAAATAAACCAGAACCAGACCTTTTCTGAGTCACAAAATCTGTATATATTATATACAATGTTGGGGAAAGTTACTTTTAAAAGTAACACATTACAATATTGTGTTGCTCCCTTAAAAAAATAAGAAATTTTGATGCTTAGCTTAGCTGATTTTTATGGAAAGTAATGTTTTGTGTTATTTTCTGTTACTTTTTCTCATCTGGGCTGGGCTTACTTTTTTGTTTTAATATAAAAAATTCATGATTTGGCAAACGTAAAAGCCCTTCCACACTAAAAATGAAATAAATAAGCCTCAGGCTGAAGGAAATGTAAAATAAGCCTCGTCTAAAGGAAATAGACGAGCAGAAACACAAATCAAATCAAATGAAACACATTTTCAATAAAACCTCATCATCTGAATATCATCTGGTTAGTAATAAGTGAAGCTGGTGATGCTGTTTGTTGAGTTGTTTAATCATTCTCTGCTGAGATTTTCAGAGATTGAATGCCTTCTTTTATTTTAGTTGATTTCATCTAAGGCTGTGACTGAAGTCAGTTGGATTTCTTGTGTTTCTCCTCGTCTCGTCTCTTTTTAACTCTTCTTGAGATGACTATATAAAGAAAACTGGTTAAGACTTTAACCAATTTGGGGATGTTAGCTGAGATTCTGCAGTGGCTGACAGTAACTATTGAAGGGTCAGAAATTAGCTTGGATGATTAATTAAACGTTAATGATATCTTATAAAACAAAGAGTTTGAAGGGCTGTCAGTAGAAACCTGTTGTAGTGAGTGCTGAATTACAGTAGAGGGCAGCAAATCACCATTACACTGCTCTATCCATCTTGTCCACTTGAACCTTGTGTTTGAGACTTATGGTATCAGTCGCTTCCAGTTATTATACCTGTACAAAAACAGTTCATTATGCTGCTTTATGTTGATCTTATTATCAGAATCATAAACACGCTGATTTGTACCACAAACAGTTTTAACATTTACTCTACTTTGTTGTTTCTTCACTCATTTATCAATAACAGCTAATGAATCTGAAGTCTCGCATATTCACCAAAAAAAAAAAAAAAAATGCATAATAAGGTGAACAGGAGTTTTATGGTGACCATTTTGCACATTTGTCTTGAACAGATACCAATGAGATTACATCCAAACACAATCATAAACATCAGAAATGCTTTTGCAATCCACTAAACCCACAAAGTTGTGAGAGGTTGTGGGTGATTTTGTCTGAAAGCAGAAGTGAAAGGTTGTGGGATCCACACATAGATTGTAATAGATACAAATGGTGACATACCAGAAGAGCCTGCTGATCTCTTAGATCACAGGGTGATTCTCTATCAATTTCAGGGCGTTTCACAATATTCAATGAACATAATATTCCCAAAGTGCATCTACTGCATGCTCTTACTGAAAATATTGTCCCTTATTGTGTCAGCTCCTCTGTGATGAATGCAGGATGAAGTTTTAAAACCCTTGAAACCGTTTGAAACATCATGTTTTGATATTAAAACACTGATGTGTTATCTGCGTCGTGTGTGTTTATACAGAATGTTTCTCTGTATATCTTTCACACATATCTCAACACATATCAGCTCTGTCTGCAGTGCAGCTGGGTGGAAACCTTATAGAGAATAAGGAAGCAGAAATGTGAGAGAGACCGACGGAGGATGTGTGTGCTTGTAATGATCATTTACATTTACTTTGATGTATTTGGCAGATGTTTTGATCTAAAGCAACTTACATTGAATTCAATTTCACTTCTCATCATCTCTCGTCTTCCCTGGATTGTGATCTGATCTGGTTTTTCTCTGAATCTGTGAGACTGAAGCCAATCTAGAATGACGGCCGCTATCATCAACATCACCATCTTCATCACTCTCTGTCAGATCTCAGGTCAGTTCTTTACTGGTCAAATAATATTTTATATTATATGGCCCAGGCTGAGTCTACATATAGAAACTCAGAGCAAATAAACTTGTGTTTGGCAGGTCAAGGACTTTGTTTCAGTGTGATTGGCTGCACTGGAGGGATTGTAATGTTCAAGTGCATGAACTCAAACCAGAGAAAGTCTGACGATCAGCATAAAGGAAAGTATTTCTGCAGAAACAAAGACTGTAAAACAGGAATCAGTACTGAGACTCAGCGCCGCTGGGTTAATAATGGGAGATTCGCTCTGTATGATGATGAAAACAGCAGATTCTTCACAGTGTTTATCAGGAACCTCAGCAGAGAGGATGATGGGAAATACACATGTGGAGACAATCAGAAATGGAGTCATAATGTTGAGTTAAAGGTGAACAGCGGTACGTGTGATTCTTTAACTTACTACAGTGATTATTTTTAATTATAGCACATTTTAAAAGTATACTACGAAAGACTGTGTTAATAAAAATGAACAAAAATCGGTGACCTACATCATTATTCACAACAGTAAGCTTACAATGATTCATAATTTGAGCAGTCAGATTATACAGGGAAAAGATCAGCTTTACATCCTTCATGCCATTCCTACAAACATGTTCAGATGATTTTTTTATTTGTATTTTTTTTTTTTTTTTTTCTGGATATATGCCTTGCAGGATGTACATTTGTCTGTCAATATATCTTAATGAAGAATGACAGATCTGCTCTGATCACAGACAATAAATATACCTAAAAACAAGAATGTTAAAAATTAACTGCAAGGAACATGACACTTTGTGTCAAACATGACGATAGAGACATCAACGTTCCCTGTAGTGCACCTTTAATAATAATAATAATAATTTAAGATTTAAGTGCATGTCATGATGGTTTTGTTGAAACAATTTTCAGACTCTTCTTCTTGTGGGACATCTGTTATCCAGACTGCACTTATTGGTCAAACGATCACTTTCCACTGTGAATATGATCATAAGTTTGAAACACACACCAAAGTCTTCTACAGAGTGTACGTGGGTCCTGAGCATGTGCTGAACAGCTCTCAATCATCACAATCATCACAATCATCTGAGGAGAAGTTCATCCTGACTGACAGACAGAAAGATCACTTTAATGTGACCATCAGAAACATTTCTGCAGATGATGATGGAGTTTATTTATGTGGAGTGGAGAGAGACGGATCAGATAAACAACCTTCAGAAAAATCAATTACTCACATCACCTTCATTAAAGAGATTGAGCTGAATGTTTCTAGTGAGTTTACATTCATTTTGATGATACAATTCTGACGGCTCTAAATAAGAAATGTAAATTCCTCCTGACTGTTAATAATGTAATAAATCAAATTGTGTGTTGCAGGTCAAATAACTTCTGTCCAGGTTCAGGCCTACATCAATAAATCAGTCTTCATCACGTGTAAATTTCCTCAAGAATTCAAAGGAAACAAGAAATTCATCCAGAAAGATCCATCACAGAAGATCCCTGTTGATGAACAGAAGCGATGGGTCCGTCATGATAAAGTGCACATGTATGATGATACCAGTGAAGGACTCTTGAAGGTTTTTATCAGTGATTTAACTGCATCTGATGAAGGAACGTACAGATGTGGAGTGAATACAGCTGATGATCATCTGTTCACTGAGATCAAACTGACAGTCAATCAAGGTAATTTTATTATTATTTCAAGGGGTGTAGGCACCTATTGTTATTATTGTTCTTAATCTTCTTTCGCTTATGAGACTCTGACAGAGCTGCCTGCGGAGAAGTTGTGAAATTTGTCACAAAGATAAAGGACAGTCTCAACATTAACCACAATAAATTTGGAGTCTGTAACTCAATCCATCTAGCACCACAAACTGTCTGATTGCATCAAGAGGAGGGAAACTCTGTCATATTTAATTTACCAAAACCTATTTTTCAAACCCTTCAGACAGTTTGTCTGCTTTTCACCAATATTGGCTCAGATCATTGTGAGACCATGCTGACAAAATCTAATTATAAGCTTTCTGACAGACCCAACTAGAGCCCTGCGAGGGACTGTTTTCTTGATCCCGCTCCCACTGAATTTCTGACCATTACTGCCCGCTCCCACAGATTTTGTGTCCACTCCTGCAAACATTATGATATTATATATAATTTTCATGCATCAGGGAGCTGCTATCAATATACAGGGTATTGAAATGGCTTTTGAATGAGCACTCGCTGTTCACTTTCAAGTTTGATTTAGTGGTCACACACACTCTGTGAGGAGAGCGCACATTTTACAAGATATTTATCAATGAGCTCAGGATCTGTTGAGCAACAAATTCTCCAGCATGGTCTTGTCAGTCATCTTTGCTTACTCTCGAACCGTGATCAGTCAAATCTGACTCCTGCAGCTCCTGTTGGATGCACGTTTTGTTTTTTGTTTTTTTGTTTTGTTTCACAGAATTGGACTACTTTTAAACTGTTGCCGTGGGTTGATTTGTTTTACCCCGTGGGTTGAAGGTTTCAAATAATGCATGAAATACAATTTACATGCAATATTTGAAATGCTTGTATTGAAAAATATTGCATTCTACCTATGATAGAACTGCGCTAGATTTTCGTTAAGGTGGGCCACTGTTAAGAAGCCTCTGAGCTGTGTTTATGACCAGTGTGCATAACAGTGACTATAAAATAGGCCTGGGCGATAAAACGGTATCTGTATTTATCAACAGTACACCTTCATCGATAACGAGAGAAAAAATGTTTGATATAGCGCACGGTATAGGCACAGAAAGCACACATGAATAAAAACATTTATATTACTCGAATTAAAAATATATATGTATTTGAATGCAAAAACGGTGCAATTGAATGTTGGGTGTGCGTCTATCCAGTTGAACCAATGAGACGCGCCACTGCTGCCTTATTTATACAAAATATTAGACAAATATAGAAGCTCAACGCGGAGTAGATCTTGATTAGGTTAAAACCGAAACCAAGCCATTTGTTGTTTGTCTTAATAAATTGGGTAAATTAAAAATACAGTGGTTAAATTTAAACTTTTTTAAATTGATATTTGTTTTAAAAACGGCAATAAAAATGTCAATAATTATCAATACTGAACGATATGAAACATTATATGGTTGATATATTTTTTAGCTATATCACCAGGCTTATTATAAAATAAGTATTTTGGGTATGGGAACAACATATTTTGAGTTTTTATATTTAGGATATGGTCATTACACTACATTGCTGGGCTGTATTTGACTGGAGAGTTCATAAAGAAAAGTTTGTTGAAAGATGAAGCAGTGCTAGATCTGACTGCAGCTGAATCACAATATAATAAGTAAAAGATTTCATAATGCTTTGTTTGAAAATGTCCATTTTATTTTGATTGTGTTGTCAAAACACTCAAAAGATGCAATAGCGAAGTGAAGTTGATACCTTTCCTGTGTAATGATGTAAGCCAATCATAACAGTGGCTGATTCCTGAGAAGCCTTAAAGTAGACACCTCTTAAAAATAGCCGTTTCTGAGAGAGGTTCAGAATGAGGGCTGCAAATGATCATTTTTCCACATTTGTTTTTTTTTTTTTGTGCAAAAAACTTTATTAACATTATAAGTAAACCTCAAGAAACATATTAAAATAGTAACAAAACAAAAAAATCCATATCATGACCCCTTTAAGAATCTGTTCATGTTTTCCATCTGAACTAGATGATTTTTATTTCTATAAAAAGGCAAAACAACACTGGGAGGTGCTGTGGTTGGCAAGTCCCCCAGAACGTGATTTCTTCCAATGGGAATCAATCTATGGGAATTGATCACGATT
Source organism: Schizothorax lantsangensis (assembly GCA_027422415.1). NCBI lineage: Eukaryota > Metazoa > Chordata > Actinopteri > Cypriniformes > Cyprinidae > Schizothorax > Schizothorax lantsangensis. The sequence goes on from CM049841.1 coordinate 43,838,921, forward strand.
TCTACCGAGGCATGACCTGAGAGTTGTGTAGAATTTCAGCACAGCTCCACCTAGTGTCTGAAAAATAGAATATGGATATTTTTGCTTTAAAGGGGACCTATTATGCTCCTTTTTACAAGATGTAAAATATGTCTCTGATGTTCCCAGTGTGTATGTGAAGTTTTAGCTCAAAATACCCGACAGATAATTTTTTATAGCTTGTTAAAATTGCCACTTTTAGGGTGTGAACCAAAACGCCCTGTATTTGAGTATGTTGCTTTAAATGCGAGAGAGCTGTTGCTCCCAGAGAAGAGGGCAGAGCTTCAAGAGCTCAAGCTCGCATTAGCAGTGCTAGACTTTGCAAATAAACATTCCACTATTAATACAAGCCTGTTATCTTTACTGAAAACATACTCAGTTTCAAAGTCAGTCATCTGATTGTACTGTGCATAATAAATTTGCGTTTATGAATTGCACAGACAATGGAGCACAGCGCGATGAAAATAACAACATAGCTGGTCTCATGGTGCATGGCATGCTATCACAAACTTTATAAGTCCCACTCGTGATTATGAGCTCAACAAACTCAAACGATCGACTCACATTGCTTTCATATGCAACTTTTAACCACCACATTCATATTCACGATCATTCACGAAGACAGCACCAGTGAAAACAGACAGAGTCGATGGTAGCTTTAGCATCATTAGCCTTACAGAGTGCTAAGAAGCTTATTCAGAAGGGCAGTTTGAAAAACAAACACGTGATACTTACTTTGTCTGGAGCTGACGTTCGTGCACGAAGTGTTGGTATTGATCTCTACACGTATTGGGGACTTTACAGATTTTTTCCGGGACATTTCCTTAGACAATTAAACTTGACCACAGTGTCCTCAGCGGCTCAGATGAGGGGAGATTATGACGACTTCTATGTTCGTTAGTGCATCCCAAAACACAACACTTGAAAAGCCTCTTTGGCGCTGACATTGTATATCTCCAGCAGCTACAGCAAGTAATCAGTAATGATGGAGGCGAACCACAGCTTCTCACTCAGGGCTGTGTCTGTGCTTATAGGGCAGCGTCACAAATGGACGGGACTTTTTCCCCTCAGTGATGTGAACAGAGGGAGAATCTGAAACAGCTCCTTCTGAGAGACTGTTTGTGATTTTTTTTTTAGATTATACATAAATGAGTGGGTGGATTTTTACCATTATAGGCTGGATGTTTTCACACACTGCAGCCACACAACTGTGTTCAAACACATTATAAAAGTGTTTTTTGCATAATAGGTCCCCTTTAAAAACATCATGAGATTCAGTGAACGACACTTAATTTCCCCATGTTGGCCAGTAAAATGCTCTATTTGTGATTGTTTTTGTTTTTGGACACTTTCTAGCAGTTAAAATGAGGGGAAAATATTTCAAGTTATTGATCTCCTATTTTTAATTGTTTTTGTGTATAGGTGATCATTTTCGTGAATCAAGTAAATCAGTTGCTATTATTGGTGAAAGTGTGAAACTCACCTGTAATTACCCTGAGAAACACGAGACCATCAAACACATCTGCAAAGAGAACGAGGAGAAGATCTGTGAGAGCATCAGTTCATCAGAGAAGCAGCGCTTTGAGTTTTCTGACAGTACAGCAGGAGTTTATACAGTGAGCATCAGTAATGTGAGGCTGAGAGATGCTGGAGTTTACTGGTGTGGAGCAGAAACCAGACACAAGCATCTGACTTCTGTTTCTCTCACCAATAAACATGAACTGACTTTATCCAGTATGTACAGTCACCATAAACCATGCACTTCAATAATATATGCATGTATTTTACAGTGTGTAAATATGTCTCTAATCTCTTTGATTATTAATGCCTCCAGTGATCAGACGTGAAGGAGATTCAGTCGAGATCAGATGCCCTTATGATGAAAAATATTCAACAGAAATAAAGCTTCTGTGCAAAGGAAAGTGTTTCACTCGAGATGCTCAAAATATAATTCAATCAGATGAAGATCATGTTAAAAAAACAAAGATTTCAGTAAAGGACGACACTAAACTTAATCTCTTCACTGTGAACATAACTGACCTGAGAGCAGAGGATGCTGGGAAATACTGGTGTGCAGTGAAAGACGTGTTTAACCTTCCCTTTGAGCTCATGATCATCATGAAGGATGGTGAGACTGTTTATTTGGGAGAAGTCTCAATGTTTCTGATCATTTTGTTATCAAACTCATCATATTTAATGTTGTGCTCTTCAGTGATCACTCATGAAGCGTCTGTCGGAGGATCAGCGTCCATCAGCTGTAAACACATCAGAAATCACAATCAGGGGGTTTTCTGCAGAGGAGATCAGCTCAATATCTGTGTCAGAGACGGAGTTCATGTTTCATCGAGTAACAGCACAAACAGCAGATTCTCTCTGACTGAAGAAACCTCTGCTGGAGTCTTTAATGTGAAGATCAGCAATCTGAGAGCAGAGGATTCTGGGAAATACTGGTGTGCAGAGGAGAGGTCTGGGTCCTTCATATTCACTGAAGTTCAGCTAAATGTGACCAGAGGTAAAACACTCTTTCATTAAAGGGATCATTCACAGAGAATTCAAAATGATCTTCCTTCAGATGAGAACAAAAAAGTTTGGTCCTAGAGAGAAGCTGTCCAGCAGAGTTTAGCTCAAACCCTGAATAAATAAATAAATAAAAAATCACCTGCCGGTAACCTTAGTATTCCTGAAGACATTGATTAGCTTGTTCAGGTGTGTTTGATTAGGGACAGTCATACAGGTTTAAACATCTTGAGCATGAGGAAAAGATGACTTTAAGAATGCACTTTAATATTTTTATGTGTGTGAGTGTGTATTTTACATGTTGATTTTTTAACAGGTGTTTACCTGCATTTTTCATTATGTGATGTTTCAAGCTTAAAGAAAATGTCTGTAATCAGCAGAAAGTGAAGAAAATGACAACACCTTCTCTGGGTTTTGACAGTTTGTTTGTTTTCTAACAGTGTGATAATTTTTTGGGTGAACTGTCCCGTTAAACCACAGACAACAGCAAGCAGCACAAACTCTTGTGTTTGCGTTAAACTGGCTGCTTCTTTCGTGTTTTCAGACTGTTTTCGCTGACTTTTTTTCTTTTTTTTTGTGGAGCACTAAAGATTATTTAGTTTTTTAAATGTTGTCTTATTTTTTATTTTATTTTTATTTTCCTCACACAGCATCATACATCTTCATAAGAGCTTACAGAACTGACTAATGTACTTTGCAACATTAACACTGTTACCTGAACTGATCTGAATAATGACACTATTGTCTTCTGTAGAGCTGATTTACAGCTGAACTTGAATTTATTTCATAATTGATGAATTTTATAGCATCAGCACAGTTATTTTCCTCTTTATTACGGTGAAGCTGCTTTGACCAATCTATAGGCCTATTGTAAAAATCACTATAGAAACAAATATGACTTGAATGAGTCTTGGGCATGAAATTGGAGCTTGACATCTAGTTACTGTCTGCTTTCATTGTACAGAAGATTTTCTTCAATCACATTTTGTGTTTCACAGAAGATCTGATTAGATAGTGACTCTTATATTAGATAGAAATCTGTTCCTCTAATTTATTATTTAACCATGATTGTGTATTTTCAGAAATGACGACATCTGACACCAAAAGAGAAACATCCCATGAAAAGCCTGGTAAGTCTGCTTCTCAGTTTGAACTGAAAGTGATATTATGATAAATGTGTGTTGGATGTACAACATGTGTACGAATTATTTATTTATTGTGTGTGTGTTTTAAGAAATTACCTCGTCTGACACCAAAAAGGAAAGAGTCACAGAAAAACCTGGTGAGATTCACCAACTCTTTTTCTCGTTGTGCTGTGAAGCTCTTCTGTTCTTGCACATATTCAGACAGGTTTGACACTGCTGAAGCCAAACCGTTTCTCTGTTTTATAACCAATGATATCACAGCCTAAATGAGTGTGTGAGAGACTCCTGCAGAAATCAAAACAGATGAGCGCAACAGCACAGCACACACAGAAAGTTATCAATGCATACTGCTGTAGTAAAAAAAATATATAATAATAATAATAATAATAATATGCAACATTGCACTACCAAAATGTTTCAACATGATTGCAATGTGATTTTATACAATAGTAGTTCAATAAACAAGAAGTTAAAATTAAGTCACTTATATTTTAGATACAATATTGACTGTTTTTGCTTAATTTCGCTGATGAAAATCGTTCCGATCAAAGCCAAAGCAGAACTGTTTTGTGTCTCCGAGCAACACAGCGGTGTTTCGTTCCTGAACGAATCCACGTTTTTGAACGAATCAAGTGAGTCAATGATTCAGTAACACATTCGTTGGGTGTTTCTCAAACAGAAGGCTGCATCCTACCGAGGCTGTGTCCTTCCTAGTTCAGTCCTTCAGAGTCTTGTAGGCTAGAGTCCTCCTCAGCATATAAACGCTAGAATAATGCCTTGTCCAAATACCCACACTTGCAGTGTTTGCACTTGACCACTTATATGACGTATTTCCTGTTTTTGGCCCAAGTGTTCAAGTGAGGATGAAGACCAAAAGTGTGTGTCGAACTTTTCATTACCTGATGGGATACACACTTATAGTGTTGTAAAAATGCAAGTGTTTACATAGCTTTATTTAAATTTTAATTTGAAATACTTTGCATTTTAAAATCAACTTCTAAATGTCTGTTCAGTAGTCCCTATAACATGACAATTTTAATTTGTGGTGCTTCTAATTAAATTATAAAAAGCAGTTGCAAATGTTGTACAAAATAAATATCACCACTACTCATCTTTGCACCAATAAAACGTAAAAACACTGTTTTTCTACCAAATTATGTGTAATATCTAATTATTATATTAATATTTAACTTACATTGGAAATGTTTCCGTGACCGAGTCTCACGATTTATTTCCAGAACATGATGCATGATGAGATACACTTAGCCTCGAATAGCGCTCCGGAGTGGATTTAGTGTGCGTTAAGGGCACTGCACTTTGCCGTTTTTAAGACCTGGGACAGTCTTGCGCACTTACTCTCTCAAGTGGCCAAGACCGCAAGTATGGGTATTTGGACAAGGCATATGACGCTCTAGTAAGTGCGCGTGGCTACATCACATATGTTCCCGCCCTCACCGTCACGGCACGAAAATACTAATAAAACTTAGTTTTGGAAAAATACTTTGTATTACAAATCTTTATATTATTTGGCTTTCTATTAATGCAATACAATGAATCACAGATGTCTACAGTCTCCACGTGGCTTAAGTTATTGGGAGTTTAGCATTTATTGAGTAATTTACACCAAAACAAAAAATAACATCTATGCTTTCATGTCCGAAAACATTCTTTTGTCTAACATTTCATAATAAATTCAGACAAGCTCATTAATGACTCATTTTTCGTCAGTTTATTTCCATGAAATGGAATGGGTACAAAGGATTGTGGGTGATTGAAGGTCGCAAAGGATACAATTCAGCTGAATGAAGGACGCAAAACGAAGGCTGCCTTCCAAGGATCCTTCTGATTGAGATGACCTTCAGCGACACTTGATGACGTGGCAGCCGAGATATGCAGCCTTTCGTTTGAGAAGCACCCATAAAGACAGTAGTCACTCGCCTCGTTTCTGAATGAATCAGCCGTTTGAATGAATCTGTTGGATGAAGGACTAAATGACTCACTCATTCAAACGGTCATTTAACGCCACCTACTGGTTTGGTTTCATATTTAAATCTATCATTGCATTTTCCTCAACATTTCTTATTTGTATGTAAAAAAATAAAAAAAAAGTGTAAATGCATTTATGGCATCTCAGCTTCATCAAACAGTGTGTAAATACATCTAATGCCACTTCAGACGCAGCTTCTGTGTTTGCTGCGGTGGAAAGATGGAGTTTATTGATACTGATTTCATTTGAATGGGAACAGCTCTACAGTGTCTTATTATTCTAACTGAATTAATTAAAAACAATGTAAGAATTTGATGTGGAAGATGACACATTTAATAAGGTAAATGGAAAAATTAAAATTTAAGAAACACTGGGGAATGACGTCTGTTTTGTTAAATAGTACAGCAACACCTTTTGTTATTTCTACCTCTTTTCTAGTCACAGAGCACTTTATTTTGAGAGTTGTTCAAGTCAGAGAACATCTGTAACTTTGTCCAGATTGGAGGAATTGTAATATTTAATAATCTTTATGATGTTTTTTTTTTTTTTTTTTTGCATTACAAAATGTATAGATCTTTGTATATGCTGTCAATGATAGTTTTTAAAAATAAAATCAGAATAAGCAAAAATCGGTATCGTCACATTTACAAAAAGTCAGAATCAGCCAAGAAAATTGCAATCGTTGCATCTCTAATCTCTAATATCACGTATACGTAAAATAAGAATATGCGCTAGTTATTTTCTTAAAATATTGATCAATATGTGTCTGCTCCTCACACAGTATCACACAGCTTAAGAAGACTTCAAATGAGTAATGTGGGATATTTTACAGCATTTTTATGGTGTTTTTGTCCTATTTGGAGCTTGACAGTTTCTGTCTGCTTTCAGAAAATATCTTCAAACAATCACGTTTGACAGGAGTCAATATTGACAATTTTCCTAATTAATTTGTTAACCATCAGTGCTCTATGATTGTGTATTTTCAGAAATGACGACATCTGACACCAAAAGAGAAACATCCCATGAAAAGCCTGGTAAGTCTGCTTCTCAGTTTGAACTGAAAGTGATATTATGATAAATGTGTGTTGGATGTACAACATGTGTACGTGTGCCTGGTAAGTCTGCTTCTCGGTGATATTTAGAAAAATATGAGCATTGGATGTGCAACATGTGCAAGGTGTAAGAATTTTTGTGTTATTTTTTATTTTATTTTAGAAATGACCTCGTCTGACACCAAAAAGGAAACAGTCCAGGAAACAGAAAAGCCTGGTGAGATCCACCAACTCTTTTTCTGGTTATGCTGTGAAGCTCTTCTGTTCTTGCACATATTCAGACAGGTTTGACTCTGCTGAAGTGAAACATCCCTGTTTCTCTGTTTTATAACCAATGATATCAAGTATGAAGTATGAAGTAATTTTCTTTACATGATAATCAATTTGTGTCTGCTGGTTTCTCACACAGTGTCATATAGTTTATGAAGACTTCAAATGAGTGACATGAGCTATTTTAGATATTTATAAAATATATATAAAAGAGTACCAGAAATTATTTAAATAATGAGTGAAAAATTATTCCATATATGGAAGCTTATTTCCGTCATGAAATAAAAAAGATAATTTCAATTTTTTAATCTCAATATTCAGAATTTTTTCCTCATGATTTCTGAGTTTATATGTGATTTTATATCTTTTTTTTTTCTTGGAAGTTTAAATCTACATCTTGCAATTCTGACTTTTTATGGGTGCTATGGGTGAGCCACGGTGCGACTGACAGCTTGCCCACCCAATCAGATCAATGAAAATATGTACATATTAGGGCTGTCAGTTTAACGCGTTAACTTAAATAATTAGTTATGAAAAATAACACGATTAACATTTTAATGCAGTTAACGCACTGGCCTCGCCTCCAGACCTGTACATCATCTTGCATTTCATACAGTTGACTGTTGACAAATATGATGCAGGGCAACAACTCCATAAATGCAGTTATGTCATAAAAATCAAGATATTGGGGTAAAAATGCTCCTGTATGAGTTCTTTTTTTCTCATATTTATATCATGTGATAAGCGATCACACGAGCAGCGAGTGCAGTGTCACACGAGTGCAAATGTGATTTTATACAACAGTTAAGTAAATAAGAAGTTTGCTCAGTTTAAAAAAAAGGGGGAAAAACTTTAAAGGGATAGTTCACCTAAAAATATATATTATTTCATCATTTACTCAAACCTGAATGATTTACTTTCTTTTGTGGACCATAAAAAAAGGTATTTTGAAGACACAAAGCTGTTTCGGTTACCAACGACTTTAACTGTACGAACGAAAAAAAAAAAATCCATAGTTTATGTTAGGCTGTTGTAGCCTAAACATGTAATAAATTGAATTCTGAATCAAATAAAATATTTATTTCTAAAGCTACTATTTGTAATACCTACTTAATACTTTCTCATTTAACACAAAATAGCTTTAAATAATCTTTTGGGGGCATTTTCACAGCCAAATGTAATTTGTAATTAATTAGATTAATTAATTAATTGACACATCATGCAATTAATTTGATTAAAAAGTTTTAATCAACCGACAGCCCTAATATATGCATGTATGTATGTATGTATGTATGTATGTATGTATGTGTGTGTGTGTGTGTGTGTGTGTGTGTGTATATACAATTTTAACATTTAAGTTCTTTCATTTTTAAATGTGATTTGAGTTGTCATTTGTTTCATTATAACTATATAATGACAATAGTAATATGCTAATTAGTATCCTCAATTAAGTTGTGCCAGCAGTATATTAAGTTCTTCACGCCAATAGCTTTGTCTGTCTGGATTCCAACAAGCAGCTCCCTTGAAAGTTTATAATAAAAACAGCCATCTATACTAACAGAAATGATGATGAAATTATCAACATCTACAATTCAAAACTCAGACAACTATGACTTGTTTGGAACAGACATCAGTCATTCTAGGTACATTTATGGGTAGTTTTTTTTTTTTTTTTAGTCTGGCCCACCGTGGCATGGTTATTTGCATCAAAATATTTGTGAGTGAGGGATTTGAGCAAGGGAAAACGGCAAAATAATAGCATATTGGTGAATGCTTTTCTCTCTTTTTCTGCCAGTCGCTCCAGTGCATATGTGTGCAGAGAGTGTCAAAGGTGTCTATTTTCAATGTGTTTTTGCAGTGTTAAGCAATGTGGCCAATCACAGACATATCTGTTGATTTTGAACACAATGGCCAATCAGTTAATCAATCCAGTCACAGCTTAAAACGCCATTGTTTAGTGCTGAGTTCTGCACGCTCGCAGATCCTCTCATTATAACAAAGAACAGTTGGACCAGTCCATCGTTTGTTCTCTTTTATTCTCTTTCTTTCTTTCTTTCTTCATTTATTTTAATTGAGCCGGGTGATGTGAATTATCCACTTTCTGTATCCGCCACTGGTTCTGAGGAGGAAAAATGTGAACTGCGAGATATATACTAAAAATTGCAAGAAGAAAATTATCTCAAAATTATGAGATGAAAAGTCACAATCACTTTTTTTATATTCCTCGTCCATGATGGAAATAAGCTTCCATACGATCCACACGCTGTGATTGTGCTTTCAGTCCAACCTGGTCTCACAGAATTCCGTGTAATGACCACGGACCCTTAACTCCGAATCTGTGGTGGCATCACGGAAACGCCGAAAATTCTGTGATGGGCTCACAGAAGTGATACCAATGCAAGTCAGTGACAGGCATCAGCCGTGGTCCACGCACGGATCCACTGGTTGTCACCAACGCGATACTGGGAATTTTATCGTCATAATTAAATTATATATTGGGTATCAACATTGCCATTATTGCATATATGCTGGGGTGTGATTTTTCAATGTAAACAGCCACAAGTTTTATTTATATTACATTACACATTTATGAGCACATAACCCAACCCCTGCCCCTAAACCTACCATTTGTCGATAAAACAGAAGATATAACAGACAGACACAACTACCGTCATAATTTATTTAAAAAGTATTAATGTTCCAAGTCTTCCGAGACAAAACGATTGATTTGTGAGAGGAATAGACGCGATCGCCGTCTCCGTCCACCGTAAAAGCTCTTCCTAATATGTGCTGCAGTCTCTGTGCGTAAATTTAAAAAATGCCGCCAGAAGAAGTCTTACGTCAGCTTTGGTTGTGAAATGCCATTGGCTCTTGCGTGTCTCGTGATCGATGGCGTCATGCTGTTGTCACAGGCTATTGGCTCTTGTATGTCTCGTGACCGATTGCGTCATGCTACGGGACAAGAGTATCTTTTTGAATGAGATGTGAGCACGTTAATGGAGCGAGATCATTTTCAGCGATTAAAACCTTGTGTTTTACTCTCTTCTTCGCATAAAGACTTCGTATGGCTTCATAAGACTTGGAATGTTTGTAATGCTTTTATACTGCTTGTTTATGGTCAGTTTTTGCAATAAATACCTGTGACTGCACTTATCTTTGCCTGTTACGTGTTTTATATTGTTCAGAGGTGGGTAGGTTTAGGGTTTGGTGATCCAGTGAAAGTATAAATTTATATACAAATATAACTGCACCGGAGTCACTCTTTTTACGTGGTCCACACACGTCAATTGAGGCAGCGCTGGTGTTGAACCAGTGGATCTGTGCGTGGACCACGGCTGATGCCTGTCACTGACTTGCATTGGTATCACTTCTGTGAGCCCATCACGGAATTTTCGGCGATTCCGTGATGCTACCACAGATTCGGAGTTAAGGGTCTGAGGTCATTACACGGAATTCTGTGAGATCAGGTTGTTCAGTCTGACAGCAAACGTGGAAAAGACCAGCAAAAACTCAGTTTCTCAGTTTGAGCTGAAAGTGATCTTTCCACTCAAACATTATCATCAGATATATGTATTTTATTGAATATTTGTTGATAGATGTTATGGGCTCACCTTGTTTCTCAGTCACAATCTCTTTGTGTGATTTCAGTTTCTGTGGCCGCTGCTGTTTCTGTGGGTTTGATCCTGCTGGCTCTGGTTATAATGTTCATCTTATTCAAACTGAAACACAACAAACATGGTGAGACACAAACACACGCACTACTGCATGTTTAGTAAATCTGAGCTTGTCTCCCTCTGCTGGTCAGAAATACACACACAGTTAAAATCATCTCACATTTTCTGAATCTCAGATGTTTCTCTTGTTCACACAGGCATTATTTCATCAACAGACAGAAGACAGATAGGGGATCATGAAACGGTGAGTTTCACAACTGTAATCTACATCTCAATATGTGAAATATCTAAGCTGATATTCTGTACTTCATGTTTTGGAGATTTCACTTCTTACAGACTCAAGAAGACATTCAAGGTGACAGGCACCACTCAGATCCTGAATCAAATCCTCTCTATTCGACAGTACAGTTACCCACAAACCCCTCTGATTCACAGAATCCACTATACGCCACAGTACAGTTACCCACAATCCCCTCTGATGGGCTCTTGTATGCTGCTGTCAGTTTCCAGAAGCGTGAAGAGTCTCTCAGTGATGCTACGGTCAGATTCAGAAAAGAGGAGATTCACTGTGATTATGCATCTGTCATCTCGCCAAATTAATATTACCACTGGATTTTTGTTTTTATATGCAATTTGAATGGAATCAGTCACTGAGAAAAAATGCCTTAATGACACAATCATTCAGTTTCATTGAACAAATTATTGAGCAGTCAGCGGCACCTACAGGTCAGTGTTGGGAACGAATCTGAAATGTTTCTCTGTGACTGAAGAAAACATCACCTCTTACCCCTTGTTTACACTGCACATGTCTGCGGTGCGTTACGGCTCCAACAAGGTTTAGTTTCGTCCTCCACATGGTGCCAACTCACACCAGGAGCATTTCAGAAGCGATACAACTGGATTCGCGAGACCATGTGATTTGCCTGTCCGACATTGTTTTTCTTGATTTTTCATGTGTTTTCTTGATTTTTGGGGTTCTACCATGGTTGGCTAAATGGTTGTTTTGTCCGGTTTAACTGTGTTTATTGCTCTGTTTATTGCTATGTCCTGCTTTGTTGTGCTGTAGCCTACATACAAAGTTAATACACTTAAAAGTTCAGTTATGCTTGACAAGGATGAAAGATTTCTAGTCTGGAAAGGATGTTTATTTTGTATTTGAACTGTGCGGCTTGGACGCGGTATCTGTCAAAAATAGACTAGGCGGCTATCTTTAGCGAAGCAGCATGGAGAGCCGCTTCTGGGACGCTTCGGCTCCTGTGGCCATGATGGAGCCGTAACACGTATTTACATTGCACACGTCTGGGGTGCATTATGGCTCCATCATGGCCACAGGAGCAGATCGTGGCCACTCTTGTCAAAGCTTGTGTTTATACCAGCTGCACCTGTGGCACATTTCTGAAGTTTTCATGCCATTATTTTGGTGGTCGAAAGAACATCAGTGTATGGATATCAAATGGCCGTAAAAAAATTTGACGTCAGTTTGAGCTGCATTTTTTACGCCAATGTTTGATGTCAATTTATGTCTTTTCAACATCAAGGTGCTCGCTGTGTAATAAACTTCAGATTTAATAATAATCAGTGAATTGTGTTTGCATTTATGAAACGTATTTTATGAATATATAATTTTATTTTGTGCATGTGAAGTGCTTTTTGTGAATTTATAATTTTTTTTCTTCGTATGTGAATTGTTTTTTGGTGCATGTGAGTTAGGTTTGATGAATGTACAATTGGCTGTGCATGTCTGCATCATGTCTTTTGCATGATTTATTACTGAGACTAATCTCGCTCCATATGAGCTGTATAATGGCTGCGTCTAAAATCTTACACAGCTGGATTGATATGCTGGCCTGCCGTATCAGGCAATGACTTTGGAAAACAGCATTTGCATACAAATTTACCTCACGAAACTTCTGATCGTTTACGGATCTAAAACAAAATAGAGTGAGCTTCGATCATAACTAAGCAAAAATTTAATTACTATATTGGAATTTTCTCACAAGAAATAACATACAAATGTATTTACAAAGTAATCAACCCAGTATGACCCCAGCTGAAGGTCAGACAATCAAAAATAGTTGTATTCTCAATTACATTTACAACTAGAAGCCTATATACAGTACACGTCACAGTTATGTTCAGTGTGCCTTAGCTTTCATGGACTTTGAGTTTGTTTGTTTTTTCATCCCTCGTGATCCTTTGACCTAGTTTCTGTCTCCCTTGATTTACATTAGTCTGTTCACCTGTCTTTAGTCCCTCATTCACCTGTGTATAAAGTCTCCCCTCTCAGTTCCTACCCTCGCCGGTTATTAATGTTATGTTGGATGTTGTTGGTCCTGTTCCTGGATTCCTTCTCTGATTATTCTGTGGATTGATTAAAGACTGTTCTTTGGAAACTCTTTGTCGTGCGCTTGTCTTAGCTAAAGCATCCTGTGACAATACAAGCTATATAAGTTCAGACATCATATGCCAAATTCATTTGGATAATCACTATAATTTTAAAGGCAAATGCACATGAATCCACATTAGTAGACACATTAATTTAATCTAATAAAATTGTATAGTACACTCTGGTTTGTGATTTTCCTTTTTTGTGGTGCTTGGCTGTGATTTATTTCAACAACTCTTTTTAAATTTAAGGTTGAATCAAGTAGATGAGGCCAGGATTAAGCCAACATGAAAAAGGTATTTTCCGCCAGCATCTTAAACTAATATTTTTTTTGGGCATTAACCCCCGGTTTCACAGACAAGGCTTAAGCTAGTCCCAGACTAAAAGGCATGTTTGAGCTGTCTCAACTGAAAATATCTTGCTCTGACATATCTTATAATAGGTCAGAGTCATTGTTCTGTGTCAAGATGCACACCTTAATGTTTTCTTCCAAGGCATTTTTGTAAAAGTTGCTTAAATATCTTAATTTAACTAAGGCCTAGTCCTGGCTTAAGCTAAACCCTGTTTGTGAAGCCGGGCCTACATTTGTTTTACCTACTTATTTAATGACTCCTGCTTTACCTTTTTTTCTTTTCTTAAAGCTGCCGTCCGTAACTTTTGGCGCTCTAGCGGTTAATAAACATAACTGAATCTTGCGGAAGAACATTGTAGCCGGAGCTACTTCTCTCTGTTTATGTCCAGTGTTGGGGAATGTTACTTTTAAAAGTAATGCATTACAATATTGCGTTACTCCCTAAAAAAGTAACTAATTACGTTACTTAGTTACTTTTTATGGAAAGTAATGCGTTACGTTACATTTGCGTTACTTTTGCATTACTTTTTAAATATGAGCAGGGCTTGATTGTTTGTTTTTAATATAAGAAGTTGTAATTATAGCAAATGTAAAAGCCCTTTCACACCAAAAAGTGTAATGAATAAACGTCAGGCTGAAGGAAGAGTAAATTCATGTCTGTACAGTAGAACGCAGGAGAAGAAGTTCAACACTCTTCAGCAATAAAACAAAACAATAAAGCACAATTGTTAGTTTATCTAAAGTCATTTTTGGTTATTATTATGGTTGAACTGGATCATCAAAGGTCAGCAGCAAAGACATTGGTTAATAAAATAGGATTAGATACATTTGTGTTGTTAAACATATTTAATTATTGCAGGTTTGCGTCATATTCTGAGTTTGCATTTCACTGTTTTAATTCATTTTGATGAATACTAAATCTGTTTTTTTGTGAGTGGGATGAATTAAAGCACATTCACATTTAGTCTAGAACTACAGTAACAGCATGTTCACACCAAGGTTATTATAGTTTTGAATTAGTTTTATTTTAATATCATTTTCAAATTTGCTATACAATTCAGTTTAGTTTTTATTAGTTTCATTAATATTTTTGTTAGTTTTAGTTTTTATTTTGTGAACACATTTTTATTTAGTTTTTATATAGTTTAGTTTAGGTTTTAATTTAAGTTTAGCAGAATCAACAGATCACTTCCAGAGCGAAGGCCAAAGAAAGACTTAAGCATAATTTAACTTAGTGAGGCAAACGTTTAGCGACACAAAATTAACGCATGCTGAAACACATAAATCTACACAAGTTGCGACAATGTAATCTAATGGTGTGTTGAGATATTAATATGAAAATAAATGTAGCCTAATTTCGTTATATTAGATGTCTTTTTTCTTATTTAACCATAATCATGGTATTGTCGTGTCTTCCTCACTTTTCCATGAACAGCCGCGCATAAATCATCTAATGAATGAATCGTATTTAACAGTAAAGGCTCATATTTGAATATGTTCTTTTCTTTATTTATGAAGAGTTATAAGCATGTGTATGATGTGATTTAGCCTATGCATATTTGTTCTAAAGTCTGGCAGAGTGATCACGAGATGCTCGGTCAAGTTTTGTATTGTTTACAGAAAGGCACGTTCTTATCTTTATTTTCTGTTAATTATCACGTTCTGCGTGTCTGTTTTTCTTCAAAGCACCAACTTAGAATGTCTAATGTTGGTTTGATTGCTTGTGTTACACGAGAAAATGAATAAGAAAATGAATAAGTTTGCCTACCTGATGTTGTAGATTAATGCGTGTGCGGTTCGGGTCACGACTCGCGGTCTTTATGTCAAACGGTTCTGGTCTGGTACAGAATTAAATGAGTGCTGCTGTGGGATAACGGGTCGGGTGTTCTGTAAAGTAGGGCTGGTGCACATTTATCAAACAGGACCCGTACAGGACTCTGCTTTAAACTGCTTTGCGTCTCTCCGTCAGATAACCCCATGTGTGTGATGCGCCATTTACAGGTATTTCCCTAAACTGTCACACAGCTCAAATATTTTTCTGCCAAGGGGTGAGAACATCATGATTACGAAAACGATTGTTAATTTTTGTTAATTATTATTTTATTTCAGTTAGTTTTTCAATAACTGTCAGTCAATAAATGGGAAAAAAGTAACTGGCATTACTTTTTTGAAAAAATAACTCAGATATTTTCTTGTAAATTAAAAAGTAATGCCTTACTTTACTAGTTACTTGAAAAAAAGTAATATTATTACGTAACTCGCGTTACTTGTAATGCGTTACCCCAACACTGTTTATGTCTATGACAAATCACGCAGGTACTGGGCTACTCCGCTGCAGTACCTACCCGAACCAGTCTAAAATAGTCAGAATATAAACACTTATTATGGGTGTACCGTAGTGATTCAGGGCAAGCCAAAAAAAAAGGTTTGGACAATGAATTCATTGTGTACTCGCTTATTATATCATTTTTGTAAATTTTGAACACAAAAAATGTTACGGTGTGCAGCTTTAAATTAATCCCGAGAATATTCTCTTAGAAGAAAAGATTCTATATATAATCATTTATGGATTTATATTTAAGTTTGTTTTAATTCAGTTTACTTACATTTTATTACTTTTAATGAAACAGCTTGTAAACGTACTTTATCACCAGAAAAATAAATAAATAACATTAAAGTATTATGCCATCATTTAAGACATTTCTCCTTACAGAAAAAGCTTTTTTTTTTACATAAAGTGTTGTTTAAAATTGAGGCAAGAATCATATTGTTCTATATAGAAACCCATGTAATCTTTTTCTCTGAATGCTATGCTGAATATTCATATTATTTAAATAAATAAGGACTTAGTTAACATGTCCCCTCCTCATACTTTTACGGGTGATTTTTAATAATGTTTTGTAAATTGGTGAATGAGTGTTGTGTGAGTTGATATGCAGACATAAGTCATCCAGGTTTTATTTGAATCTTCTAAGCAGTGAAGAAACAAACAGAAACATTTGTTTGGAAATCCCATATTATGACAAATGAATACAAATGTACTGAGAGATACATACAAACAATATGTGTTTTATATCTATTCAATTCAATTCAAGTTTATTTGTATAGCGCTTTTTACGATACAATCGTTGCAAAGCGCCTTACAGGAAATTAAGTTTCTACAATATATGTATACATTGTAGAAACTTAATATATTAACTTATGGCATAATTAGTTAATTCTGCATGTTGTTGGGGGATCAGAGGTTGTCATCCTCTGAGGGGTTGGCATCATCTCTTCTCAGGTGTTTGGTCATCTCAGATAATTTAAGGGCTGGATCCAGACTGAAGCTTGTGTAATTCCTAGTTACCACTGGATGTTAATCCCGTGGCAGAAACAGAGAAACAAAGAGACATAATTAGCGTAGCTGTTGTTCCATCCAAGCAAAAATTATTTGTTCAACCCAAGCTAAAGAATAATAATGTGCGTTTGATCAGATATAACTGCAGTACAAGATTATGAGATGCATTATACGCTCACAAGTCCGGGGTAAGTATACAGCGTGCTGCTAACACTCCCACCACCTCTACTCCGTGTGTTTCTCTGCACAGGCCCCGTGCACCCGGGACGCGATCTTCCCAGTTGTCCTTCACTCCGGCGCCAGGACACCATGGACCCTGGGTGCACCAGCATCGTAAGACGCGAGCCAGGCCCCGGGCGACGACCTCTCCCCCTCCGCTGCCTCCGGTCTTCAAGATCTCCACCCGGAACCGCTTCGCTCCTCTCCGCAAGACGGAACGTGATCTTGTGATCGTCAGAGACTCCATTGTCCGGCACGTTCGTGCTACGTTAGCTGAAGGTAAAGTGCGCACACACTGTTTCCCTGGTGCTTGTGTTCTCGATGTTACTGCGCAGATACCCACGATCCTGAAGGGTGATGAGAGTGTTGCAGCTGTTGTGATTCACGTGGGGGTTAACAACACCAAGCTGCGGCAGACGGAGACACTGAAGAGGGACTTCAGGAGCCTGATCGAGACGGTACGCAGCACATCGCCCGTGACGATGATCATCATGTCAGGACCGCTTCCCACTAGGGTTGTACCGATTCATTCATTTTCTCGATGCATCGATTACAAATCCTGCCCGATGCATCGATCTTGAATCGATTGTTTCTGTCAATAATCAATTTAAAATTAAAGAATCGAATGAATCGCGATTATATAACGATTCACAATGTTAAAAATAACTGTAAACCTTAAATTAGTTGAGGCTGCGTAGTCACATGAGCCCTCACTACAGTGGCGCGGTGGATTACGTCACTACTCTCCAATTTGCGCCGGTTTATTGTCATTCACACACACTGCACTATGGAGGGCAACGAAGGAGAAATTTTCAAGGCACCAGCCAACATGAAGTCAAGGGTTTGGGAATACTTCGGTTTTCACAAAAAAAATGGAAAGATTGACACGTCTGTTGCAGTTTGCAGACATTGTAAATGTGAGTTAAAGTACTGTGGAAACACAACAAACCTTAGCAACCATCTCCGCAGACGCCATGCTATTAAGGTAGAAATACGTGCAACTGCACCTGCACCAGCGGAAGCTAGTACCTCAGTGTCAGGTTTGAGAAGTCCTAACCTATTTGGTGAGAGTCTTTCCGCAAACTCCCATCGTGCTAAAGCCATAACTGCATCTATCGCAAGATTTATTTGCAAAGATATGCGCCCCTATAGCATGGTGGAGAACACTGGTTTCCGAGAAATGATAAACACTTTAGAACCAAGATACAAAATACCCATCCGTCAGTTTTTCAGTGAAAAATGTATCCCGGAATTGCAGAGCCGGCCCAAGGAATAAGCGAACTAAGCGGCTGCTTAGGGCCCCGTGGCCACCAGAGGGCCCCCAAGTAGCCTATATGAAATTACAGTTTATTTTATTTTATTTTAATTTGTGAAATGTCAATGGACAGTGGTAATTATACTAAAGCGCAATATTACATAATTAAATAATCTATACATATAATTTTATTATTCCCATAGCACGTGTCATGCAGGCACAATAATGAGCATGTTGATAATATGCGCTGGACGCTGTCGTGTGGATCTGTCGGATTAACATAATGTAAATTCACCTATTTCTCCCGAAATACATGAAAGTAAGTGGCCAGTTAGCTGGGAGAAAAACATAGTAAACTTTATAGTAACCTACACAATGTGTATTTGATAGGAATAAAACACGTTGTCCGTTAACGTTAATTGAAAGGAATATTATTGCCGCTTTCTATAGAAATCAGTGTGTAGCTGTCACGGTGCACACACGAGGGAGGAACAGGAACACGCAGACAAGGATATAAACTCAAATAATAATATTTAATGAGGACATCAAGGCAAGACAGAGAGACAGGATACACCGGGAAGTAACGAGTTGACCAGACCAAATCAAACTCAAAGGACAGGACTAGTATACACAGGGTAATTAACACATAACGAGACAAACACAGCTGGAACATACTTAACTCATAATGACATGAAACAAGGACAGGAAACAAACCAAATATGGACACATGAGGCAGGAACACATGACACACACGACAGAGGACTGACAGTAGCCTATTTAACAAACTAAATGTATTTTTACTTAATTGAAGTGTATTTAAATGTCTGTATTTAAATGTCTTATTAGGTTGAAAACACTGAACAGCTATGAAATATGAAAAGCACTGAGCGCGTCTTTCTATTTTCTGAGCTTGTCTCTGGCTCAGCGCCAACCAAAGCGTGGCGCGTCAAAGGATTAAAATCGATCGCGTTTTGGGGGTGAAGGGGGGACAAATCCAACATGGGGGTTTTGTGGCACAAATCAGGGGTGCGTTTCTCAAAACCATCGTTAGCTAACAATGATCGTTATTTCCATTGAACTCTATTGGTAACGACAGAACTTGCGACCAGCTGCTTTGGGGAAATACACCCCTGATCAGCTCAGACCACCCCAACCCTCCAGTTAATCAGCATAGCCTAGGTAGGGTATCTTTTTGTTTAAGGGAAGTTCATGTTTGAACATCAAAACATCAGCAAATAGACATCTTAATATATTATAATATAACATTTTACTTAGTTTTAGATTAAAGTTTTTGTCTTCTGCGTAAAAATAACTTTCCTGAATAATAATAAAAAAACCTTATATATATATATATATATATATATACACATACAGGTGCTGGTCATATAATTAGAATATCATCAAAAAGTTGATTTATTTCACTAATTATTTCATTAATTTTGATGATTATAACTGACAACTAATGAAAACCCCAAATTCAGTATCTCAGAAAATTAGAATATTACTTAAGACCAATACAAAGAAAGGATTTTTAGAAATCTTGGCCAACTGAAAAGTATGAACATGAAAAGTATGAGCATGTACAGCACTCAATACTTAGTTGCGGCTACTTTTGCCTGAATTACTGCAGCAATGCGGCGTGGCATGGAGTCGATCAGTCTGTGGCACTGCTCAGGTGTTATGAGAGCCCAGGTTGCTCTGATAGTGGCCTTCAGCTCTTCTGCATTTTTGGGTCTGGCATATCGCATCTTCCTCTTCACAATACCCCATAGATTTTCTATGGGGTTAAGGTCAGGCGAGTTTGCTGGCCAATTAAGAACAGGGATACCATGGTCCTTAAACCAGGTACTGGTAGCTTTGGCACTGTGTGCAGGTGCCAAGTCCTGTTGGAAAATGAAATCTGCATCTCCATAAAGTTGGTCAGCGGCAGGAAGCATGAAGTGCTCTAAAACTTCCTGGTATACGGCTGTGTTGACCTTGGACCTCAAGCAACGTGGATTCTGTGCCTCTCCTCTCTTCCTCCAGACTCTGGGACCCTGTTTTCCAAAGGAAACGCAAAATTTACTTTCATCAGAGAACATTACTTTGGACCACTCAGCAGCAGTCCAGTCCTTTTTGTCTTTAGCCCAGGCGAGACGCTTCTGACGCTGTCTGTTGTTCAAGAGTGGCTTGACACAAGGAACGCGACAGCTGAAACCCATGTCTTCCATACGTCTGTGCGTAGTGGTTCTTGAAGCACTGACTCCAGCTGCAGTCCACTCTTTGTGAATCTCCCCCACATTTTTGAATGGGTTTTGTTTCACAATCCTCTCCAGGGTGTGGTTATCCCTATTGCTTGTACACTTTTTTCTACCACATCTTTTCCTTCCCTTCGCCTCTCTATTAATGTGCTTGGACACAGAGCTCTGTGAACAGCCAGCCTCTTTTGCAATGACCTTTTGTGTATTGCCCTCCTTGTGCAAGGTGTCAATGGTCGTCTTTTGGACAACTGTCAAGTCAGCAGTCTTCCCCATGATTGTGTAGCCTACAGAACTAGGCTGAGAGACCATTTAAAGGCCTTTGCAGGTGTTTTGAGTTAATTAGCTGACTAGAGTGCGGCACCAGGTGTCTTCAATATTGAACCTTTTCACAATATTCTAATTTTCTGAGATACTGAATTTGGGGTTTTCATTAGTTGTCACTTATAATCATCAAAATTAAAAGAAATAAACACTTGAAATATATCAGTCTGTGTGGAATGAATGTATTCATTATACAAGTTTCACTTTTTGAATGGAATTAGTGAAATAAATCACCTTTTGATGATATTCTAATTATATGACCAGCACCTGTATATTGTAATAAAAATAAGCTTCTGTTTCATAAACTGATAACAGTTTAACATTATTTACCTTAGCCTACATTTTGGGTCTTTGCTATTATATTCCAATATCATTATGCCTCAATTAGTTAGATATAGATTAAGAGTTGTTGTTTTATATGTAAATATGCTCTCTGCTGTGTTTAATATTTATTATAAAAAAGTATGACTAGTAATAAAATACAACTTCGATTAATATTTATGTTGTTAAAATAACATTCTGTTCTGTAAATGCATTGCCTGCTGGTTTATTTAGCTATTCAGCACACCACATTAAGTATGCCACTTAATACTTTAACACTTTAATGTTAAAGTGCAAATTAACACCTGACCACTGTTGTAAGTTTGCAACTGTTACAATTAAAAATCACAGAAGGGTAAAAACATGCCAGGCAGACAATAGTATGATGTAAGCAACACAGCTACATCAAACAAAACTGATAATGGGTGTGTTAGATTTATAGTGTGTGAATAATCAAGCTTTGACAATAACCAGTCATATTGGCGGCACAGAGGGTCCTCCAAATAAAATTCTGCTTAGGGCCCCATAAAGGCTTGGGCCAGCCCTGCGGAATTGTATCAGTCTACGAAAGAGGAGCTGCAGCTCAAGCTTTCTCAGTCTGCCCGTGTCCCTCACCACTGATTCTTGGACGTCCTGTTTGACAGAGTCTTACGTGACAATCACAGCACATCTTATTTCCGTGAACTGGCAAATGCAGAGCTTCGTTCTTCAAACAAGGATTCTAAACGAAGCCCACACAGGGAAAAACATTGGAGAATTGCTGTGTGATGCCTACTCCGAGTGGACAATTGCAGACAAGGGTCCTGCTCTTGTTACAGATAACGCCTGCAATATGATTGCTGCAGGTAAAGCTGCTGGATTTACCCCCCATATCACTTGCTTTGCAAACACGCTTAACTTGGTGTCTCCAAAGGCCATGAAAGTGAACAATGCAGAGGGATTGTTGGGCAAAGTGAGACAAATTGTCTCTTTTTTCCACCGAAGTTCCACTGCTACATGCACTTTGAAAGAAAAACAACAAATTCTCACCTTGCCGTTACACAAACTTAAACAGGACGTTTGCACTAGGTGGAATAGTTCTGTGGAAATGCTTGAGCGTTTCTTAGAACAACAAACCGCAATCTTGGCAACGCTTATGTCAAAGAATTTGTGGAGGGGAACGGAACTCCACACTCTCTCTGAAACGGACATCAGTAATGCTGAGGACATTGTAAAAGTGATGACACCCATTAAGATCGCTTCTACTATGATGTGTGAAGAAGAACAATCAACCGTGTTGGTGATTGCGCCTCTCCAGGCTAAACTACTGAAACATCTCGAGCTTTGCGAGGACGACACAGACATGACTCGAGAAATTAAATCTGTGATGGCCGCAGACTTTTCATGTCGGTACACGAACTCCCGCGACGTTCTGCTTAAAGGTAAGACATCTCTGTAATTGTCAATAGGAAATGCAAATGCTACAATCTTTGATTTTTTTTATTATTAAGACTTCATAGTTGCTTATATTAAAACTTTTAATAGCACAACATTGTTCAAAGTTTTCATGTTTACTTGGTAACAGCTAATAGTATTTTTTCTTTTTGTTCCCCTAGCATCTGCTTTGGACCCCCGCTTCAAAGGGCTACCCCTTCTAGAAAACGAGGAAAGAGAATTGATCTTCATTAAACTTACTGTTGAGGCCTCAAACAGTGTATGTTTGCAACTTTGCAACCCTTATTTTCATGAACCAAATGCTGACTAATTAACTGTATTTTATGAAGGATTATAATATGATGGTCTTAAATTGTACTTGGCTTGTTTTAGTGAAATTATAGTCCTGCTGTGTGCTAGTAAGACTTGACTGGTGCTAGTATTTGTATTTGATTTTGTTACAGATTCACGTGGAACAGCAGGAAGATGCAGTTGAAGAGAAACCACCAGACTCAACTGAAGAAGGTATTTATTTGAATTTGTTAATAAAGACTAATATGTTTAATTTAAAAGGGTAGGTATTTTGTAGTATACAGGTTTGGGATGCATTTATCTATTTAAAAATGTATTTAAGGACAAGGAATGAGATGTAAACAAACACAAACTTTATCACCATGCATCTGTCTAATTAATTTTCTTTTTCAGATGAGATGCGTCCTGCAAAAAAACTGAAAGCCATGGATTTGCTCTTCGGCAACAGCTTTCAGCAGATGCCAGAGACCTGTTCTCTATCCAGGTCTGCTAGTGAGATCAGCAGAGAAGAGGTACTCAACTACAGATCCATGGCTCCTCTGCCACTGACTGAAAGTCCACTGGACTGGTGCAAATCTGGCAAGAAGTTATCTTTGCATTCCTGCCACGAGTGTGGCCTCAGAAAGAGTTTTCAGCACTGCAGGAGACATAGTGTCTTCTAAGAGAAGTAGTTTACGGTCAGATTGTGTTGCTCAGTTAATATTTTTGAAAAAAAAATCTGAAGTAGATACTGTGTTGAAAAAAAGCATGTCATAGCCATTTGTTTGTTCAACTCTCTCTTATTACACTAACTACCATGTTTTAATTGCACTCTGTCTGGTATTACTGCCAGTTGCAACTTGCACTTTGTTGTATTTCTGCACTTTGTGTATTTCGGAAATAATACTATTTCCTAAATGTTCAAGAAATGTATGCAAAGTTTACAATAAAAAACACTTATGGTGCATTGAATATATAGTAGTAGTAGTATTTTTCTTGCTTAGAATACATTAAGGCAAAGTCCTATGAAGTTAATCTACTGAACTAAAGATCTGGATCAAGTTGCTGCAAATGTATTGAACTGAATTGTCATGAATTTCACAAAAACTACATTTATTTGCTCAGATGCAGATGCCGAAAATATACAGAATCGAATCGTTATAATTGAATCGAATCGAATTTCATTGTGAATCGAATCGAATTGAATCGTTCTGAATTTGCCAAAATCGTTCTTGAATCGAATCGAAAACCTATGAATCGTGAATCGAATCGATTCGCTGTCTACCCACAGATTCACAGCCCTACTTCCCACATATTGACGAGGACACGAAAGATTCAGTAGACTGTTTGCTTTAAACGAATGGTTATTTTCATGGTGTGAAGAACAGAAACTGCTCTGTGTTAATAATTGGAATCTTTTCTGGGAGTGTCCTAGGCTTTTCCGTGCTGATGGCCTGCACCCCAGCAGAGTCAGGGCAGAACTCCTGTCAGACAACATCTCCAGGACGCTACGCTCCATTTGACTAGTAAGCCAATTCTCAAATAACTGCTATGATGACTTTTGTTCTACCCACTTAAATGATAGAAGTACTTGCGTTGTCCAATCTATAAAGACTATGTCTGTTCACCGAATAGTGAGGTCAAAATATAAATTTAATGCAGGATCTAGAAAAAATCTGATCCTGATTAAACCAGAAAAAATGCAAAATAAATGAACAAAAACTATTTTTAAAGCTTGGGCTCCTAAACATTAGATCACTCGCACCCAAAGCAGTTATTGTAAATGAAATGATCACAGATAATAGTTTTGATGTACTCTACTTGACTGAAACCTGGCTTAAAGCAAATGATTATATTGGTCTAAATGAGTCTACTCCACCAAGCTACTGTTATAAACATGAGCCCCGTCAGACTGGTTGTGGCGGCAGTGTAGCAACAATATATAGTGATATTCACAAAGTTACTCAGAAAACAGGATACAGGTTTAACTCATTCGAAACAAAGTCTCTTTAAGACAAGTCACTCGGCGGCCATCTTTGAAATGCCTCTAGGGCATCCAAGTGCAGCTCCTATCACTTTGTATGGGGAAACATCAAATTCTCCAAAACTGTTCACTAAGCTTACGATTAAATTTCATATTTGAAATCACCAATGAAATCGGACAACAACTGTGTCATAAATGTTGTTTATTTTGCTCAAATAGCGTTATAAAAAGCTTATTTCTCAGGCTAACTCAGCCAGTGCGCATGCGCAGTCCTGAGCGCACGTCTCAGAGTGCTGACTGTTTCTATAGCAACCGGGAATTCTAACAGCAGTTGCAGTGACACGCTGACTTTACCGATTAGCGATTGGCTCTTTCATTCAGAAGGCGGGGCTTCCTGCGATTGAGCGGCCATATTGAGCGTTGCATTTTTCCCCATTCAAAACTATATGAGTGACATGTCTTGGGTATTCTATAGTCTTTGTTCAAAATACTTCTACTCAGGGGCGTAGCGTCTGGGTATGCAGGGAATGCAGGTGCATATGAGCTGTTGTCCGACAGCTTATCAGAATTCTCCACTCAAGTCCGACCCGGGCCCGTGTCTTTTTTCTCTCTCTCTCTTCCCCTTTACACAGCTGCTGTTGCAGCCATTAAAAAAAGTTCCGTTTTGGTTTTTAATGGCAAAGTGGTTATTTCGTTTCGTTTCTTTATTAAGTTAATTTAGAAACATGATTGGAATGTTTTATGTTTGTTAAATTCAAGTTTGTATTATTTTTTTAAATACCTATTGGCCAGTGCTAGATAGTGAGTTGCGCATATGTTTGATCAGTTTAGCCTTCTCAAATAAACACGATTTGAGGTATACAAAACTTCATGCATTTCACGATATAAATTAAAACATTTAAGATTAATGTGTGATACATATCAAATCATTTGTGCTAAAAGTGGAAGCTGAAGCGCGCTTTGAAGGACATGGAGGCGCTAGCGAGATCACTTGCATTTTTTTTACGCCGTCATTTTTACTCATTACTACTTTACAACGAAACAATTCATATAAAAAATTGAAAACTCTTTCATTAGCCTATGTAATCCGTAAAGATGCATTACTCTCTAAAGGCACATCCAATGAGAAGATATGGGGAGTCAGGGTCGTCAACTTCATACTATTTCATTTTTATTCATTTATTTATTTTTATGTATTTTTTTTTGTGCCGCTGTGCCAAGATTGTCTTTGCATGCAGTACAAATACCTGCAGCATTTTAGTGTCACACTGAAAAAAAAAAAATATTAATGTGAAAATTACACTCCGCAAAAAAAAAAAAAAGTCTGTGGCATCCAACCTGTCATTCTTAACACGAAAAAACAGCAATAAAACGTAGTCTTATAGATGTTTTTGAAACTCTAATTGATCGATTTCATGAGACATTCATTTGTTTTAAATTGTTCAGATTTTTTTTCAATATGCATTCTAATATTTATTCATGTTTATTTTGTGCTGCAAATATTAAAAAGGAAAATATTATTGATTCACATGCCACTTGAACTGAGGCAAATGTAGTTACCTCACTACAAATTCAAAACACATTTATTGTTTATATCTGATATTAAAATTTACAGAAATCCAATAGCAAGGTCGTTAAGAGGTATTGTGATCTTAGAGAAGTCTTGGGCGAACCTCCTGTAGTATCCCGCAAACCCAAGAAAAAATTTGAGTTCTTTGAGGTTTCTGGGCCTTGGCCAGGTCTTGAGAGCTTCAATCTTTGCCGGATCCGTCTCGACTCCATTCTGAGATACTACATGGCCAAGAAGAACTTGCATTTCGTGGGGAAAAGTTTCAGTCCGTACTCTCTCAGACGCTTTAAGACTTGCAAGAGTCTGGCTTTGTGCTCCTCTAAAGTTTTAGAGGAGACTATAAGGTTGCCAATGAAGACCAATACTTCTCTCCTGTTAAGATCACCCATGTACCGCTCCATTAGTCTTTGAAATGAACTCAGCGCATTTGTGACCCCTTGTGGCATTCGGTTGAATTCATAGAACCCTAAAGGAAAGACGAATGTTGTTTTCTGTTTATCAGCCTCTTCCATCTCGATCTGATAGAAGCCTGATTTTAAATCGAGGACTGAAACCGATCTGGAGCAAGATAGAACTGAGAAGGCTTCTTCCAAATTTGGCAGAGCGTACGTGTCTTTTATGGTCTGTGAATTCAACTTTCTAAAGTCAGTGCAGAGATGTACATCATTGTTCTTTTTCTTTACCACTACTATCGGAGAGGCAAAGGGTGATTCCCATTCTCTAATGACACCTGCATCGAGGAGTTCTTTGAGATGCCTTCTTACTGCATCGACATCTTGGGGATGGATAGGCCTAGCCCTCTGCTTGAAGGTCACTGAGATTGATGTGATGTTTTACCTTATCAGTGTGGCCGTAATCCAAATTGTGCAGTGCGAATACATCTGGCATCCATTCACTTGATAAGGGAGAGTCACCGAAGTCAGGGACGATCTTAGCTTGTGCAGGACTCACATCTTTGCATACAGGAGCACTCACAGGGTTTCTTCCCTCAATCACACTTTGGACAGTGTGCACTTCTGCCAACACTACTCTAGGAGGGATTGTTAAATCAACTTTCTCGTACTTCAACACTACTGGTATCTGGAAGTTGTGCTTCGGAGGTAGGAAATGCAAACAACTAGCCACTAGCAGTCCGCCAGGCAAAGAAGATGATGCTGATGGCTCTACGGTCACCCAGGTCTCTGACAGTGGCCCGATGATGTTGACACACCCGTTTAGAACCACTGTGCTTCCAGCCGTTACCACTTCAGGCATGCCTCCCTTCACTTTTAATTGGCCCAAGACACTCGCACCAACTCGTTGCCATCTTGCCTCTAGGACTCTTATCACAGCTTGATATCCATGGTAGCATGACTTGGCTTTAAGTGTGGTTCCTTGCACGTAATCGGCATACAAGACATCCAGAGTGTTAGTGCCAATGAGGATTTGGGGCACATGTGTCAGGTCTGGGACTATTAGGGCCAACGTTGGAACTTCAGCTTCTCTTCCTAGAAACTCCTGAGGAAACTTCAGAGCTAATTCAACATATCCCAGGTAAGGAACAGCCTGGCCATTTGCCCCTTCAACTTCCAACAGGTTTGGCTGCATAGGATGGTGCGACAGGTGACTGTTGTAGAAGGACAGAGGGACTGTCGTGACCTGAGATCCTGTGTCTAACAGGCAGTTTACTTCCTTCCCTTCGACTCCGACTTGTGCAGTGCATCTCATTCCTATTAATCCATCTGATAACGTCAAAGAATTTCTAGCACCAACATGCTTATTAAACCCTTGTCGCTGCTTAGGGCTTTGTTTCTTCCTTTCAGTCCCCATCCACCCTGCGACAGAGACTGCTTTTAATTTAAAGACACTGCTGCAGTTCCATTTTGAAGATCCCACTCAGTTTGTCTCTCCTTCAACTTTTGCCTTTTCTCCTCAACTCTAGATGGATCTGGTGCTTTCTTACAATTGTCAGCTAGGTGACCATCGTCTCCACAGCAAAAGCTGTACCATGGCTGGGGATGGTTGGATCTCATCTCAGTGCACTTTGGTCTTTCATTCTCCTTTCTGCTGACTCCATTGAAATTGGATCTGCTAAGACTGCTTCTCAGATGAGTGGATCTTTCAGTTTGGTTTCTCTGTGCACCAGAAGCAGCAACTTGAACTTTAAGTTCAGCTATCTGTTTTTTCAACTCCTCCAGCTCATTTGTCTCAGTACACCTTCCTCCTTCTTTCCTAGTGTCTGCTTTGATAGCTGCGATTTGACTTTGAAGGTCAGCAATTTCCTTCCTTAAAATCCCCACTTCTGACACGTCAGGACACTGGACCTTGTCTTTCTGCTTAGATGCTTTCTGCTTTGCATTGCTAGGAGCTGGAGTCACGGCAACATCCTCTTCATATGTGCTGAATGGATAAACAGACTGTTGGTGTGTTGCTGTCCTCAGTTTGAGGGGAACTGATGGATACTTGCTCATACCCAAATGCTTTCTCATTATCTCCTCCTTAGAGGTTTGCTTATCCACAGCTGTGCGATGAGTATTGCTAATTCAGCAAAAGGAGGTGGGTCTGCTTTCCTCTTTTCAAGCTGCAGGTTGAACAACACCTTGAAGTTCTATCAAGGTGTTGTCCCAGCAGCCACGGCAGAACTGCTTCAGCAGGCAACAGTCTCGTTCACCCTCTGCAACACCTCCACGTCTGATGGTAGTACTCAGGATCACGTGCAATCTGTGGAGGAAGGCAAACGATTTTTCGCCAGGATTCTGCAGGGTGCTTATAAACTTGGCTAATAATTCGTCTCTGTCCTCCACTGAACCATAGACGGACTCTAGCAGCTTAAGGCACTCTGACGATGGAGCGGTTGGGTTCACATGTTTAATGATATCTGAAGCATGTGGTAACAGGCTATCTAGAATTTTCCGCATCTTGTGCGACTCGGGAAGGGATGGATCGTTCAACAGGTAGTCAACACTTGCTCGCCAGGTGTCAAAATCAGGCTCATTGCTTGGACGGGGCCCCTTCCAGAGAAAGCTCTTAGGCGAAACGGGGCATTGTGTGGAGACAGGGAGTCATTCGTTCTTACAACGAATACCTGGAGGGTGCACAGCAGTCATAGGCAATTCCAATGATTCTGTCTCAGTAGTGCTGTCATCAAGGTCCCTTGAGCAGTGCGGTGATGCAGCGCCCATGGCTTCCTTGGCTGGGTTTTTGGGTTCATTATTCTTCGGAGGGTGAGTCAATGTCTCTGCAGCAAATTCTGTTCTCTGTAGAGGTGGTGCTTTGCACACTGTATGCTGAGGAGTGCTACTGGCATGTGTCAGAAAACTTGATTTACAAGGGTGGTGCTCTATCTCAGGCTCTGTTCTGGATGACGCATCAACTGAAGTTCTAATTTCACTCATTTTATTCAACTCTCGTTGGAGCAAATCCTGAAGGGATTCTCCACTGGCATTCGCTATTGCCTGCAATTTCTCCAAGTACCCTGTGGTGGCGCTACTAGCGGTAGGAGTGTATACGCTACTCAGGGTGCGCACATGGAACACTGTGTCTGCATCAGTGGGACTTACGATGGTTGCGGGTAGCTGAGGCTCGAGGTTGGACATGGCAGAACTGCACGAGAACTCTATTACTGCATTACGATGAAACTCGTGGGTCAATTAGTACGTTTTGTCGAATAGAGCCGAACTTCTGCATATATGCCTCTAGAGCTTCATCTAGTTCAGTTAGTGTTATGCCACTGACAATCACTGCATTTTGCACATTGACATTTTCTCGTTCAACAACATACATTTTTGTCTAGTTCACTGTATGTGCTTATTTAAACGATTATTCACCTCACTAGCTGCTGCGTCCTCTCTCCTGGCTGGCTCGCCAAGATTTGTAGCATGTAATGTGTTTAGCGTGTCACACTAGCATTACGTTCAGTATGGGCCAATTGATCAGAAGAAAGGTGCGACTACTGGAGAGAGGAAGACAGCACAGCAGGTGAGTGAACAATCAATACAAAGTCTAAGTTTCTGATTCAGTTTGATTTTGTATTAGGAAAAATATACTCTTTAGCTTTTTGCTCAGAATGTGTGAATCACATAGGTAAAGAATTAATTAAAGTACAATAAATGATAATAATATCCACACTCGTGTTGGTTTTTTTTACAGGTACGTGGACACAGCCGTTTTGAACACTTTCGACTCAATTGAAAACAGATTATCATACACTTATGAACAATAAAAGAATAAAATAAAACTCTTGCAAAAATTCGGCACTGTGTCAGATTTCTTGTAACACAACAAAATTAAAGAAAACATTAGACAATGCTTTCACACAAAATATTGTGCTCAATAACTTGAATACCTCAAAAAATTTGATCAAATAGACAATCAATTTGATTCAATATACAGAATGAAGTTCTGAATATTCACTTTCAGTTGCAAATTAATCACATTCTCCTCAAATAGTCTGTCCAATGTGAATCAGAGGCTCAATATTTGACAAATTAATTCAGTTAACCTGAGTTCATGAATTGAATAGATGAGTTCAGAGAACTGTTGATTCTTTTAGAATAGTTCAGGATCACAGTTAATGTCTTTCATTGAGAAATCAAAAAGGAAAATATAGAAAAAACAAGATTATCTCAATGAGTCCGAGTCCCGTTTGTCCAAAAGTAAAAGAAAGAATCATCCAACCAGTTTGATGGCTCAAAACACAGTTCAACAGAGAAAACGGTTCCGTGGGTGGCTCGCCATATACAAATTGCATCTTGTGCGTCCAGCATGAATCAGGAAACTCGTCACAGAAGAACTCGAATCTCACAAAAAAAAAAAACAGCCTTGTAGAAACACAAGGCAGAACAATAATAAATATTAAATTCAAACAATTTCATCATCAAATTACGTGTATGCACTTCAAATAACACATTAACTCAACACTTTAACACTTATAGATTCGCGGGCTTCATCTTGCGCTTTTTATTTTTATTTTCTCTGCGACAGACTGCTGATGTCCTACTGAGTTCACCATAATTTTTTTTTTTTATAATTTTATATATGTAATATATATCTGTTCATGTTTAGATTTGTATTTATGTATATGTTAAAATTAACATAGAACAAAATATTTTTTTTCTTTTTTGAGCAACTGGGAGTTGGTGCCTTATGCAAACTGCATACTCTGCGTATAGGGAGTGGTGGTACTGTGTATATATACACAGTATATATGTATATAATAAATAGTTTACTGCAAAATAAGAAGAATGGGAGTTTTTTTTTTTTTGGTGGCCGTACAACTCATTGTCATCAAGAAAGAGAGAAGAAATGTTTATGTTTTTAATTAATTTTCTTGAACAGATAGAAACAAGCTGATGTGCAACACAATCATATACATCAGAAATGCTTCTGTGATGCAGCAAACCCTCAATGTGTGTCAAGAACATGGTTGCAAGAGGCTGTGGGTGAGTTTATCTGAAAGCAGAAGTGAGAGGATGTGGGATCCACAAATAGATTGTAGAAGAGAAGAGAAAATGTGACCTCAAACGCATTGTTTTCTACAAAGCCCATCGCCCAGACAAGTGCAGTATGCTGTGATTGGCCAGGTGACACAGTGAATCGTGATTAGCCGAAGACCACAAGCGCGCGTCGGAAATTTTAACACCCCTTACCATAATCGTGAGCTTCTGCTCGACTGGCCAGTGTGAAACAGAACACAGTGCATCTATGTTTGTCATCTTCTCGCTGCCAGTAATAAGCAGATAACATTGTAATAACACTTTTATCCATTACTTTAATTTTAGTTTTAAACTGAATCTTAAGATTTGATATTGATATGATCAATTGATATTAATCAAATCGTCCAACTTATACCTTATCTAACAATTGTTGTTAGATTTCAGTATATCTGAGAAATTCTGTTTATTCTCGTGGCCACGATATAATAATACAGAATTATTTAAATAACTTTATGACAGTTATGAACATAGGTAACGTAATCTGGGCAAAGTTTGATTTGAATATTACACAACAGAACACAGAACACTTCTCTATAAATCAAACAAGAGTTTATTTGCTATCTTACTAAAATACATGAACTAAGCTAAATAACACAAAACAAAATACATGCATAAACACAAATGAATGGTTGCAATTGAGAATGATTAAAATATAGCACTGTTTTGCTATTTCCACACGATTTTACCCGTGTCG
The DNA here is from genome assembly GCA_027422415.1 of Schizothorax lantsangensis. Classification (NCBI taxonomy): domain Eukaryota; kingdom Metazoa; phylum Chordata; class Actinopteri; order Cypriniformes; family Cyprinidae; genus Schizothorax; species Schizothorax lantsangensis. Next base: position 43,871,444 of record CM049841.1, read on the forward strand.
ATCATCAAGAGGAGAACTCTATTATCCTTGCTCTTAGAGATAAATACCACACGATTCGGCCACTTTATAGAGATTTTGTTTGATACTTGCTTTAAGTTGAGATGATCTGTCGTTTCGTTTCCTGGCTGGTTGAAGGAATCCCACATGTCGTCGTCACGTGATGTCACTCTGGGGATGCCCTTCTGGTTGTTTGGCTGTTCGGTGCTGTTTGACGCTCTTGAGTTCCTTTCGCATAGCTTCAGACTTTCGGGTTTCTTCAGAGATTTGACTAAGTATTTGTAGTGTTGTTAGATGATCGACCCAGATGTTAAGGTCGTGGGCACTTATTCAGCGCGGCCAGTGAGCCGAAGCCAAAGTCTTTGCAAGTTTTGTGCACGCAAGCAGCGGCAACAAGTCTTTGTCATAGGGTTTTAACCGGAGGCCTTCCGTCCAACCCCCAGAGGCTTCCACCAATTAGATTGTCCTTGTAGACGGAGCTCCGCCTACACGGCTCATTTTCCATGCAGTAAGTCCTCTCGCCTAGTTGCTTTAATCTCATGAGGAAAATATCTTAACACATTCTGTATGCGTTGTAATCATACATTATTATAATAAAAGTTAACTTTCATTTACACCAACTTGTTGCATTTATCATGGCCGTTAAAATGAAACCAAATATCAGGTATTTGACATACATTAATAGCTTTCCTGCTAAAACAAACAAAAAGGGTTCAAATTAAAGATTAGAAATAACACATCATGCATATGATACTAAAAGGTCTAGTAGTTCTTGCACAGGAGAAAATTATACCTCAAAAGATTACAAAAATACCATAGATTCCAATAACACAGCAAGCTTATAAATTACATAAAATACACATTGATATATTTTGTCTCTTGAGAATATTGCTTTAATAGCCCAATAGCTATTATTAATTGTCTTTTGGTATAAAGTTTATGAGCGTTTGGGTGTTCTTTGTTCTAGAAGAGAAATTGAGGGGTGTTTCAGTTTGGAATGTGAGAGAAACGGGAGGTCAGGAAAGTCACTTTGGGGAGTGCATCTGGTCTTTCTTAGCTTGGCCGTCTGTCGTCTTTTCTTGTTGATAAAAATCATTGAATTATGCATTGACGATCAGGGGATCCATGACGTTTGTCGCTGGACCATAAGCAGATGTTTCCCTCAAAGCTTCTCCTGGTTTTAGAGGTTTCCTTTAGATGATAACCCGATAGCATGGCATGAAATCAGTCAGCCAGTTGGGTGAGGTGCTGTTCGTCTGTCAATTTTATGACTTGCAGATAGTGAAGAAAATTTCTTTAAGCCTAAGGAATTTGTGGTTGCACTTAGTGTGTGTTTGTGTGTGTGTGTCCTTTTCCTCCACAAAGGCATTACAACATAGAATATCATGTTTGTAAGCACGGGATCATAAGAAAGACGCGTTACTCTACACTGCACAAAACTCCACATTTAAACAGTCAATAGTAAATACTTCAACAAATACTAAAACATACGTACAATTACTACTTCAGAAGCACCAGATTGTCATAGCAAATTCGGAATTTACCCTTTTTTTGTTTTTGGAAATAGCCTTTGTTCACAGCCAGTCTTGTACTCTCCTAAGCTTACAAAACTGTCATCTATAAAATGCATTGCACAAATTTGAACATTTGGGTTGTGCTGTTCTGCTGTGAGTAAATCTTAAACAATGATTCAAATCAAATCAAATCACTTTTATTGTCACATCATCACAGCACATGCCTTGATGAGTGAAATTCTTGAGAGCGTGTACCATTACATACTTACAGACTTATACAGATGAAAATCTGCAATATACACATGCATATACTCAGTACACACAGTGTACTATTAGACATACTTACAGTTATCAATACACATTATACACCGTATGTACACATTCTACATTATGTACACATATATACACACACAGTAATATGCAAAGGTGCAGTAGATTATACATAAGATATGCAAATGTCATGGATGTGCATTGGATGGTATCCAGTGGTAGCAGATAGATTGTTGTATTAGTGCAGTGTGTACGTGTAGTCCAGTTTGAACTGTGGAGTTAAAGTGCAGTGCGTGGCATATTGTAAAGTGGGAGTGTGCTGTAGGGTGTATTAGTTCTGGCTGTTCATTAGCCTGATAGCCTGAGGGAAAAATCTATCCCTCAGTTGGCTAGTGCGGGATCGGATGCTGCGGAGACGTCTTCCTGAGGGCAGCAGAGAGAACAGTCTGTGTGATGGGTGGCTGGATTCATTGATGATCCTCCAGTCTTTCCTAATACATCGCCTGGTGTAGATATCCTGGAGGGAGGGAAGCTCACATCCAACAATGTGGCGGGCAGTTCGCACAACCCTTTGTAGAGCTTTGCGGTTGCCAGCGGTGCTGTTTCCAAACCAGGCGGTGATGCAGCCGGTCAGGATGCTCTCCACAGTGCAGGTGTAGAATGATCTGAGGATGCTGGGGCTCATTCCAAACTTCCTCAGCCGTCTCAGGAAGAAGAGGCGTTGATGTGACTTCTTCAGCACTGTATCTGTGTGAGCGGACCATGTGAGATCCTCGGTGATGTGAACGCAGAGGAACTTAAAGCTGTTTACCTGCTCCACAGGTGTCTTGTCGATGGTGATGGGTGTGTGTTCTCTGCTCTGTCTCCTGAAATCCACCACCAGTTCCTTGGTCTTGTCGATGTTGAGTGAGAGGTGGTTCTCCTGACACATTTAGTCAGGGTACTCACCTCCGCTCTGTAGGCCGTCTCATCGTTGTCAGTGATCAGGCCTATCACGTTGTGTCGTCAGCGAATTTGACGATGACGTTGGAGCTGTGTGTGGCTGCACAGTCATGTGTGTACAGGGAGTACAGGAGTGGGCTGAAGATGCAGCCCTGCAGAGCACCAGTGTTGAGGGTCAGCGGAGATGAAGTGTTGTTGCCCATTCTGACCACCTGACTTCTACCTGTCAGAAAGTCCAGGATCCAGCTGCACAGAGATCTGTTTAGTCCTAGAGTCTGGAGCTTCGCAACCAGTGTGGCAGGCACTATGGTATTGAATGCGGAGCTGTAGTCCACAAACAGCATTCTCACATAGGCGTTCTTGTTTTCCAGGTGGGAGAGAGCAGTATGCAGGGTGAAGGCAATAGCATTGTCTGTGGAACGGTTGCTGCGATATGCAAATTGCAGCGGATCCAGTGAGGCAGGCAGCACAGAGCAGATGTAGTCTCTGATGAGTTTCTCAAAACACTTGCTGAAGATGGGTGTCAGAGCAACGGGCCTCCAGTCATTCAAGCATGTGATTTTATTTTTCTTTGGTATGGGCACAATGGTGGATTTTTTGAAGTATAAGGGAACCACAGACAGAGAGAGGGAGAGGTTGAAAATGTCTGTGAAAACCCCGGCTAGCTGGAATGCGCATGCTCGGAGCACACAGCCTGGGATGCCATCAGGACCCACAGCCTTGTGGATATTCACCTGTTTGAAGGATCGGGTTACATCCGCGACAGAAATAGAGATTGCACTCACCTCTTCTGCAACAGCCGTGGGAGCGCTCTCTGTGTGGGCGGTGTTTTGAGCCTCGAAACAAGCATAAAAAAGATTAAGCTTGTCCGGTAGAGAGGCGGCAATGTTCACTGTAGCTGGTTTATTCCCTTTAAAATCTGTGATGTTATTGATGCCCTGCCACATGCTTCTTCCATTGTTGGTGTTGAATTGTTCTTCAACTTTGTTTTTATATTGTCGTTTGGCGGCTTTGATGGATTTCCTGAGATCGTAACTGGCTTGTTTTCGATCGTCAAAGTTCCCGGATTTAAAGGCAGATGTCCGCGCTGACAAGGCTGCTCGAACATCGCTGTTAATCCACGGTTTTTGGTTGGGGTAGATGCGGATTGTTTTGGTCGGCACAACGTCCTCTACACACTTCCTGATGAAACACGTTACAGAATCTGAGTACGCCTCTATGTCATCATCAGACGCTGCCCGGAACATGTCCCAGTCCACGTGATCAAAACAGTCCTGTAGTATAGCGTCTGATTGGTCCGACCAGCATTGAATTGTCCTGAGGGCGGGTGCTTCTCGTTTCAGTTTCTGCCTATAAGCAGGCAGGAGCAGAACGGAAGAATGATCCGATTTGCCGAAAGGTGTGCGGGGGAGCAAATTGTAGGCGTCCCGGAAAGGAGAGCAGTGGTCCAGTACATGATCACCACCCGTGTTGATGGTGATGTGTTGAAAGTATTTTGGAGCTATTGTTCTGAAGTTGGCTTTGTTAAAGTCCCCCGTAACAATAAACGCTGCATCTGGGTACGCGGTTTGCTGCTCGCTTATATTCCCATACAGTTCCTTGAGTGCCTGGTCTGTGTTGGCTTGAGGGGGAATGTAAATAGCTGTGGTTATGATCGCTGTAAATTCCCTCGGTAGCCAGAATGGTCAACACATAAGCATATGAAATTCCAGATCAGAGGAATCAAAGCGCCGGCGTTCAAGAACTCAAAGTCCGGTTTGCGTTGCACGACGAAGGAACCAATGTTCAAAAGTGTGTGTCTATCGTAGACAGTTATACTAACAACATCCAGCACGTAAAACAACAAAATAACAAATAAAACATACAAAAAACTGCAGAGTTTTCTCGGAGCTCGCAACACGGCTGCCATGCTCGGCGCCGGCTTGGAATTTCTTGATTGCATCTACTTTCAGAAAGCCAAATAAAGTGCTTTTGATTTCACACAGAAACACACAGCGTCTTCCTGACATGGCTTTATCAATACTACTGCGGTTACTGAAACCACGCCTTCTTTCTTTGTGTGAACATTAGGGCCACATTATGCAAATATTTCCACATCGTGACGACATGTGGGGGCGTGTTTGAATGAGGCGTTTTAGCCCGGTCTGGATAAGCCTTCTCTTTTAGATAGGATAAATCCTTTTGTGGGAGACTTTGAGCTTTGTAACTCTGCAGATCTTATATATGCACAAACAGCTACATAACACACTAAAGAAAAAGGAAAACAGATATTGCATCATATGACCCCTTTAAGCTTTAAAACCCTTCAAACCGTTACTCATGTTCTAATATACTGATGTATTATCTGCCTTGTGTGTTTATACAGCATGTTTCTCTGCATATCTCTCATACAAATCACAAGATACGTATCAGCTCTGTCTGCAGTGCAGCTGGGTGGAACCGCTGCAGAGAATAAGGAAGCAGAAACATGAGAGAGACAAGTGGAGGATGTGGGTCTGTAATAATAATGATTTACACTGTATTCAAGGTTCACATTTCATCAGTTCTTGATCAGATCAGATCATTGTGATCTGACCTGGTTTTCCTCTGAATATCTGTGAGACTGAAGTCAATCTGGAATGAGGGCCACCGTCATCAACAACCTCACCATCTTCATCACTTTCTGTCTGATCTCAGGTCAGTTTTTTACTGGTCAACCTGGTCAAATAAGTTTTTATGTTATATGGCCCAGATTTATTATACATATAATAACCCAGAGCAGATGAACTTGTGTTTGGCAGGTCAAGGACTTTGTTTCAGTGTGATTGGCTGCTCTGGAGGGAGTTTAATGTTCAAGTGCACATACAAGTCTAATGATCAGCATAAAGGAAAGTATTTCTGCAGAAACAGAGACTGTACACCAGGCATCAGTACTGCGATTCAGCACCACTGGGTTTATAATGGGAGATTTGCTCTGTATGACGATGAAAACAGCAGATTCTTCACAGTGTTTATCAGGAACCTCAGCAGAGATGATGATGGAGAATACACATGTGGAAACAATCAGAAATGGAAACATGATGTTGAGGTACAAGTGAACAGCGGTATGTATGATACTTTATAGCTTACTAGATTAAATATTATATTTAATATTTAAAGGTGCACTAGGGAGTTGTTTTTTTTATATAAATTACTGTACACGTGCATAAGCCATGATTCAAAACTGTCTGCTTGCCTTAACCTAATTCACAATATTAATCCTACAATATTGATTCATAATTTGAGCCGTCAAGTCAGATTATACAGGGAAAATGTCAGCTTTGCGTCATTCGTGTCATTCATTTTTCCATTCATGGCATTAATGTTTCCATGTTCATGTCTCGTGTAAAAATAATAAAAAAAGATTATTGCTGATTATTGATTATGCTGTAAATTTTTCTTTCAATGTCTTGATGTAGAATGAAAAATCTGCTCTGATCTCATACATAAAAACTAATGTAAAAAAAAAAAAAACTGCAAGGAAAATTACATTGTGTCAAACAGAGATGGCAACAGAGAGACCAAAGTTCCCCAGTGCACCTTTAATAATACAAATTATATTTCAAGATTTCAGTGATTTTAAATCATTTTCAGACTCTTCTTGCGGGATGTCTGTTATCCGAACTGCATATATTGGTCAAATGATCACTTTCCACTGTAAATATGATCATAAGTTTAAAAACCACACCAAAGTCTTCTACAGAGTGAACATGGATCCTGTGCATGTGCTGAACAGCTCTCAATCATCACAATCATCTGAGGAGAAGTTCATCCTGACTGACAGTCAGAAAGATCATTTTACTGTGACCATCAGATACATTTCTGCAGAGGATGATGGAGATTATTTATGTGGAGTGGAGAGATACAGATCAGATGATCGACCTTCAGAAACATCAATTACTCACATCACCTTCATTAAAGAGATTCATCTGAATGTTTCGAGTGAGTTTTGATTCTTATTAATGAAAAAAAAAACATTTCCTTACAAATTTTGACTTTTAATAATGTAATTGTAAGTGAATAAATCTTGTTTTACAGGTCCAATAACTTCTGTTCTAGTTCACGTCTACATCAGTAAAGCAGTCTTCATCATGTGCAAATTTCCACAAGAATTCAAAGGAAACATGAAATTTATCCACATAAAAGCATCCCAGAAGATTTTTCTTGATGTACAAAATCAATGGGTCCATCGTGATAAAGTGCACATGTATGATGATACCAGTGCAGGACTTTTGAAGGTTTTTATCAGTGATTTATCTGCAGATGATGAAGGAATATACAGGTGTGGAGTGAATATCGCTCACAGTTTTCTGTTCATGGAGATCAAATTGAAGCTCAATCAAGGTAAAGAGCTTCTGTGAGGATATTGTTTTTGGTCACTTTCTAGCTGTTAAAATGAGAAAAGATTTGATCAGAACTGGGTAAGGAAGTACATTTACTTGAGTACATTTTTGGAAATTTTTTACTTTTAAGAGTAGATTTAAAGATGGGTACTTTTACTTTAACTCAAGTATATTTCTGACGCAAAAAAAACAACATGTACTTTTACTTCGCTACAATGGGCGAATTTACTTTATTTACTTTACACAATTTACTTCCGCTTGTTACTTAATTTTTATGCATTATATGTTAAGAAACACGTAATTTATTCCAAGCGCACTGTCTCTTTTATCTGGGGGATGAACAATGCCCCATTCGCAAATGAATAACTCTTTTTAGTCGATTCTGTTCAAGGCCTAGAACAAGCAATCCTGCTAAACGAATTGGTCTGAATTAGTCTGAATTGGTTTGCGAATCACTTTTGAATGATTTGTTCAGTTCCCTGCACGCACTGAATCGTCTGAAGCGGTTTTTCATTTGTACCGGAAAACTTAAGAACACAGAGAACTTAAAGACCTACAGCCATTGAAGCTAAATCTGCAAATTCTACTGTTCACCTGCGATGAGGATCTTTATTAGCTGAACACTTGTCTGCTGTCTGTGAACGATTCCACAGGTATGCACTCGATTTCATTTAGGTGATATTTTGTAGTAGTGGTAAGCTAGATCAACCGTCACATGAATTGCATCAGATTTTTTTTTTAGCGTGGTCTGCAGCGTTGAGCATTATAATGAATCACACATTTCTGTTGAGTTTCTGAATGCAATATCCAATCAGAAGCGTTTTAATTCGTCACCGCAGAGAACTCGGGAGATGTTCAGCGTGCGCACTCATTGACTGAATTCTGATGAATATGCAACAAACTGCAGATTGAGTAATTAGTAAAGACAGCTTCAGTAATTATAATGAGAGTTTTTGCAAACATGCATAACTCACAGTTTTAGACTTAAGTCATGGAGTGCTTCTGTGTTTCATTATGTCATTTATTCCCAGTTTGAATAACCGTTTTGTTTTCCATGCTACTGAAATAACCTATGTGAAGTCTTGATTGTCTAATCTGTAAAAATCAATTCATAAACGGTTCATGCTTTCCCCCTTTATTAGGCGTAATAGACATTTATTATCATTATTATAATATCAAGAGCAATATTCAGAAATAATGATTATTTTGAAATGATATTGCAGCTTCACCCTTTAATGAGTTCCTTTTTTAAACAGGCTATTTACCTTATGCAATTTGGTTTAAATACGTGTACATGTATATATGTGTATATGCAGTGTTGGGCAAACTACTTGGAAAATGTAGTGAGCTAAGCAGTTACTCCACATTAAATGAAGCTTCACTACACTAAAGTTACAGCCCTGGGAAATATAGCAAGCTAAGCTACATCAACATGGCAGAAGTAGTTTACTACACCCAAGCTATAAAAAAATAAATACAAAAATTTTTTTTTATATTGAACCAACATCATACCAAGTCAATGCTCTCTCGGTGATCAATAAAACTGTCAGTCAAGCAGATAGACAGGCATAATAGTCCAGTTTAGCTGTTTATTCAACAACTGTTACAAGCCAATTTGGCAACAAAAATCAGTATCATGTACAGGGCCAGATTTACCTTATATTGTGACATAGGCAAAATTAATTTTTGCTGTCGGCAAGAAACCTCCTACTGGTAGTTGGTATTGTGGCTTTATTGTATACAGATACATTTATATAAATGGTAACACTTCACAATAAGGTTCATTAGTTAACATTAGTTAACTTGTGTAGTTATCATGAACTAAGACTGAACAATACTTCTGCAGCATTTATTAATGTTAATTTCAACATTTTCTAATGCATTATTACAGATTTTCTCAGTCGTTTTGGTGTATTTCTCAGATCAGAAATGAAATGATCAAAACCACTTGGTCAACCTCCACATCATCTAGTCACTTGTGCACATCATAAAAGCAGTTTCTCATTCTTTTGATCAAGTTGCGATTGCTTTGGTAGATTCATGCAACTGATTATGTTCATTTGTCTGCGGTTTCCTACATTATCTGTTGCTAATGTCATGTTGTTCAAAATGTGTTATATAGTTCTCTGTGCAATAGTCTTACCCCTCAAAACATCTAGTCATTAGTTCATCGTATAAGTCATTAAATGCAAAATGGTTGATCTAGTTGTCAAACTCTCAAGCATATTTTCTACACATTTCTATTAGTGTTTTTGTAAATTTGCCATGGATTGTGCAGGTGAACCTTGACTTTCACTAATGAAGAGAATGCAGATCAACCAATGAAAAACCAGTTCTCTGAAATTCCTCATACAGTGCTCCATGCAAAAGTAAAGCTCTGCCTGTGTTTGTGTGACTGTGACTAAGCAATTTGACTATCTTGTTTGTGAACAATGACACAAGGACGTTTCATTCTGACGGCACTGATATTTTCATTGACAAATACTTATTTTTGAGAGATTAACTAAATATTTTGAATAAGTTACAGGCTTTTGCAGGTAATCCATTTTGTGGTGCTATTTGTACAAATTGTTTTGAGAAATGCACATACTTTGCAAATATTAAGGATGAATCGAGGAATGCACCAAAGTGACTGAGGAAAAACTGTAAAATCAAAAGATGTGTTTGTTTAACATTTGTTATTGCACTGTGAACTAACATGAACTACCAATGAACGACTGTATTTTCATTAACTAACATTAACAAAGATGAATACTGTAATAAATGTATTGTTCATTGTATGCTCATGTTAGTTAATACATTAGCTAACATTAATGAAATCTTATTGTATAGTGGTACCATATAGATGTATAGGCCTGGCTACATTTATTTGCATTGTTACATGTGTCATATTTTTACAGTTTTTCTCAGTCGCTTTGGTGCATTTCAAGTCAAAGTCAAAGTCTGCTTTATTGTCAATTCTGCCACATGTACATACAGAGAATTGAAATTGCGTTACTCTCTTACTCCCTGGTGCATACAGATAACACTAAACACTAACAGTAGAACGTAAAAATACAGATAAGTACAAATCATACATATATATATATATATATACAGTGGTGTGAAAAAGTGTTGGCCCCCTTCCTGACTTTTTATTTTTTTGCATGTTTGCCACACTTTAATGTTTCAGATCAAACAAATTTAAATATTAATCAAAGATAACACAAGTAAACACAACATGCAGTTTTTAAATGAAGGGTTTTTTTTATGAAGGGAAAACAAAATCCAAACCCACATGGCCCTGTGTGAAAAAGTGTTTGCCCCCCACCCCCTGTTAAAACATAACTGTGGTTTATCACACCTGAGTTCAGTTTCTCTATCCACATCCAGGCCTGATTATTGCCACACCTGTTCGCAATCAAGAAATCAATTAAATAGGACCTGCCTGACAAAGTGAAGTAGACCAAAATATCCTCAAAAGCTACACCTCATGTTGAGATCCAAAGAAATTCAGGAACAAATGAGAAAGAAAGTAATTGAGATCTATCAGTCTGGAAAAGGTTATAAAGCCATTTCTAAACCTTTGGGACTCCAGCGAACCACAGTGAGAGCCATTATCCACAAATGGCGAAAACATGGAACAGTGGTGAACCTTCCCAGGAGTGGCCGGCCGACCAAAATTACCCCAAGAGCGCAGCGACGACTCATCCAAGAGGTCACAAAAGACCCCACAACAACATCTAAAGAACTGCAGGCCTCACTTGCTTCAGTTAAGGTCAGTGTTCATGACGCCACCATAAGAAAGAGACTGGGCAAAAATGGCCTGCATGGCAGAGTTCCAAAACCAAAACCGCTGCTGAGCAAAAAGAACATAAAAGCTCATCTCAGTTTTGCCAGAAAACATCTTGATGATCCCCAAGACTTTTGGGAAAATACTCTGTGGACTGACAAGACAAAAGTTGAACTTTTTGGAAGGTGTGTGTCCCATTACATCTGGTGTAAAAGTAGCACAGCATTTCAGAAAAAGAACATCATACCAACAGTAAAATATGGTGGTGGTAGTGTAATGGTCTGGGGCTGTTTTGCTGATTCAGGACCTGGAAGATTTGCTGTGATAAATGGAACCATGAATTCTGCTGTCTACCAAAAAATCCTGAAGGACAATATCCGGCCATCTGTTCGTGACCTCAAGCTGAAGCGAACTTGGGTTCTGCAGCAGGACAATGATCCAAAACACACCAGCAAATCCACCTCTGAATGGCTGAAGAAAAATAAAATGAAGACTTTGGAGTGGCCTAGTCAAAGTCCTGACCTGAATCCTATTGAGATGCTGTGGCATGACCTTAAAAAGGCGGTTCATGCTCGAAAACCCTCCAATGTGGCTGAATTACAACAATTCTGCCAAGATGAGTGGGCCAAAATTTCTCCACAGCGCTGTAACAGACTCATTGCAAGTTATCGCAAATGCTTGATGGCAGTTGTTGCTACTAAGGGTGGCCCAACCAGTTTTTAGGTTTAGGGGGCAAGCACTTTTTCACACAGGGCCATGTGGGTTTGGATTTTGTTATCCCTTCATAATAAAAAAACTTAATTCAAAAACTGCATGTTGTGCTTACTTGTGTTATCTTTGATTAATATTTAAATTTGTTTGATGATCTGAAACATTAAAGTGTGGCAAACATGCAAAAAAAATCAGGAAGGGGGCCAACACTTCTTCACACCACTGTATGTGTGTGTGTGTGTGTGTGTGTGTATATATATATATATATATATATATATATATATATATATATATATATATATATATACACACACACACATACATACATATATATATATATACACATACATGTATATACACATACATACATATATATATATATATACACACATGTATATACACGCATATGTACACAAAATGCAACTATTACAAATATACAAATAAGGACATGTAGAAAAAAATAATAATAATAATATAAAAAATATTAAAAAAATATTCTGGGGGGGGGGGGGGGGGGGGGGGGTCAGAGTTCAGTGGTGCATGGGGTAAGAGAGGGGAGGGGGGCAAGGACGGGAGGGAGTTCAGCTTCCTGACAGCCTGTTGGGTGAAGCTGTCTTTCAGTCTGTTTGTCCTGGCTTGGAGACTCCACAGTCTCCTCCCTGATGGTAGCAGACTGAAGAAGTTGTTTGTCGGGTGGGTGGGATCACCTGCAATGCAGAGGGCTTTGCGGGTGAGACGGGTGCTGTAGATGTCCTGGAGGGAGGGGAGAGAGACACCAACGACCTTCTCAGCTGCTCTCACTATCCGTTGAAGGGACTTGCGGCAGGACGCGTTGCAGGCGCCATACCACACAGTGATGCAGCTAGTCAGAATGCTCTCGATGGTGCCTCTGTAGAAGGTGCACATGATGGGGGCCGGGGCTCTGGCTCTTCTGAGTTTGCGGAGGAAGTAGAGACGCTGTTGTGCTTTCTTGGCCAGTGCTGCAGTGTTGTTGGTCCAGGAGAGGTCCTCTGTGATGTGCACACCCAGGAACTTGGTGCTGCTCACTCTCTCCACGATCGCACCATTGATGGTCAGAGGAGCATGCAGAGAGTGCACTCTCCTGAAGTCAACAACAATCTCCTTCGTCTTCTCCACATTCAGAGAGAGATTGTTGTCATTGCACCACCCGGCCAGGTGGCTCACCTCGCTCCTGTAGTTTGTCTCATCTCTGTTGCTGATGAGACCCACCACAGTCGTGTCATCCACAAATTTAATAAAGAGGTTGGAGTTGTGTGACGGTGTGCAGTCGTGGGTCAGCAGAGTGAAGAGGAGGGGGCTCAGAACACATCCTTGGCGGGCCCCTGTGTTCAGTGTGATGGTGCTGGATGTTTTACTACCGACCCGAACTGCCTGAGGTCTCACGGTCAGAAAGTACAACAGCCAGTTGCACAGCGACGTGCTGAGCCCCAGCTGGACCAATTTATGAATGAGCTGTTGAGGGATGATTGTGTTGAATGCTGAACTGAAGTCTATGAACAGCAATCTGACATACGTGTCTTTTTTTGTCCAGATGTGTGAGGGCTGGGTGGAGGGCAGTGGCGATGGCATCATCGGTCGAGCGGTTGGACCTATATGCAAACTGGAAGGGGTCCAGGGAGGGGGGCAGGGACAGACTTGATGTGTTGCATGACTAGCCGTTCAAAGCACTTCATGAGAGTAGGAGTGAGTGCTACTGGACGGTAGTCATTGAAGCGGGATGGAGATGACTTATTCGGGACTAGAATGATGGTGGTAGCTTTGAAGCATGTGGGGACAACAGCCTGACTTAGCGAGATGTTGAAAATGTCTGTGAAGACATCAGTGAGTTCCACTGCACAGTCTCTCAGTACACGCCCAGGAATGTTGTCAGGACCCGGAGCTTTTCGTGCATTGATCCTGCTGAGGGATCTCCTCCCGCTGTTGGGGGACAGCGTCATCACCTGGTCGCCGGGAGGAGGTGGAGTCTTCTGTGCAGTGGTCACAGGTCTGTGGTGGGGGCTTGTAGTCCGTAATGGTCTGAATTTCACACAAAACACAAAAACACAACAGTCTCTTACAGTCCTCTGAGCAGAGCGAAACAGTCGGATGTAGTCCAGTTTATTGTCCAAAGAGCGTACGTTTGCCAGTACGATGGTAGGGATAGCTGGCTTGTGTGGGTTAGCCGCTAGCCTAGCTCGGATTCCTCCGCGCTTACCCCTCTTCTGCTTCCTCTCACGACGCTTGTAGCACCTCCGCTGTGGGCGAGATGCAGTAGTGGGTGTCGGTGATGGTGTAGGCCTCCGGAGCAGACCGAGGTCCCGCAGCTCTTCGGCGTGCGCGGAGTTTAACTCTAAAAATGTGGTTCTGCCGACATCGAGCAGAAACTCACGACTGTATGCACGCTTAAAGACAGGTAGACGATACGAAGATGTACAAAAATATTGCGACTTACAAGACAAAAAACACGAAAACACCGTTCTGTCGGGAGAGAGAGAAGCCGCTGCGTCTGTGCGCGCCGCCAAGTTGGATTAAGTCCAAATATTAAGTCTCTCATTTCTCGAATCATCCTTAATATTTGCAAAGAAATATGTGCATTTCTCAAAACAATTTGTACAAACAGCACCACACACTGGGTTTTCTGCTTAAGCCTGTAACTTACTCAAAATCTTTAGTTCATCTCTCAAAAGTAAGTATTTATGTCAATGAACATATCAGTGCCATCAGAATGAAAAGTGCTTGTGTCATTGTTCACAAACAAGATAGTCAAAATGCTTAGTCATGTTGTCAATATAACACTACACTGTTAGTGTTACCTGATGTAATCTATGGCAAGTTTGGATGACAGTTACTATACTGAAATGCAGAAGGCTGCACTTCTTATGTATGCCTTATATCCTTTCAAAAGTACAAATTTACACATTACTGTATGTGGGATATTGATTGAAAGAGACTGTTTCAAAATGTTTGAATTATTGAGGATATGGTAGATCTCTCAATATTTAGCTGCACCCTTCAGCCACTGTAAGGCCATGATTGACAACATGGTCCACAACAGTGGCCCTTATTTCATCTGATATGCACCTATGTCCTTGGCCTCTTCTGCCTCTTCCTCTGTTTTGCCTCTGTACCCTAACATGCATCCTTACTCCTCTTCTTCCTCTCATCTGTTGACCCTGATGGTTTTCTGGATGTTCATCCACTGTCAGAATATGTAACTCTTGTGTTGTCCTCTTTCTATATATGCTTTCCAATTGAAGATTCATGAAATGCACCTTTGAGCTGTTTCAGAGAACTGGTTTATAATTGGTTGATCTATATTCTCTTCATTCGTGAAAGTCAAGATTCACCTCCACAATTCATGGCAAATTTACAAAAAGTCACATAGAAATGTGTAGAAAATGTTTGACAGTTTATGACAACTAGATCAACCATTTTGCATTTAATTACTTATACGATGAACTAATGACTAGATGTTTTGAGGGGTAAGACTATTGCACAGAGAACTATATAATACATTTTGAGCAATATGATATTAGCAACTGATAATGTAGGAAACCGCAGACAAATTAACATGATCAGTTGCATGAATCTACCAAAGCAATCGCAACTTGCTCAAAAGAATGAGAAACTACTTTTATGATGTGCACAAGTGACTAGATGATGTGGAGGTTGAACAAGTAGTTCTGAAAATTTCATTCCTGATCTGAGAAATGCACCAAAGCGATTGAGAAAAACTGTAACATTTCACCAAAATCAAGTTCAAGCTTTACCAGTGAATGTTTCCCATCAATAACACCACATCAAAGGCACTACGGGCATAGCATTTACATTTTCATGAACTTGCAGGTCATATAGTTTTCTGTCACTATGTGGGCGCTCAGTTTTTTCTGTTATTTGGCCAAAGTATCGTATTATAAAAGATTCCGCTTTTCACACAAGCTATTTGGCTGTAGGGCTGTCAAACTGGCTGAAAAACTAAATTCGAATTTTGTACTAAAATATAAATCACTATTCAAATTATATTAAAATTTTAAAGGCATAATTTCTGTTAGGGGGAAAAAAGCTGAAAATGCTCTGCTTTCTTCAGAGCAATAAAAATAACACTACTATCTTTGAAAAAAGTGCATAATGTTTATAAACCATATATAATTAATTATGTAGCTTAAACAATTATAAACAAAAAGCATCATGAATGTATGTATAGTTTAATAAGGACCGAAACCCAATCACAAAGAGCACTTTTTTCATTTAAAAACATGAGATGCAGTGGGATGCAGAAAACCCACCATAAAGGCTTGACATGTTTCGTAATTTATTACGAACTGCCTGAGGTCTCACGGTCAGAAAGTACAACAGCCAGTTGCACAGCGACGTGCTGAGCCCCAGCTGGACCAATTTATGAATGAGCTGTTGAGGGATGATTGTGTTGAATGCTGAACTGAAGTCTATGAACAGCAATCTGACATACGTGTCTTTTTTTGTCCAGATGTGTGAGGGCTGGGTGGAGGGCAGTGGCGATGGCATCATCGGTCGAGCGGTTGGACCTATATGCAAACTGGAAGGGGTCCAGGGAGGGGGGCAGGGACAGACTTGATGTGTTGCATGACTAGCCGTTCAAAGCACTTCATGAGAGTAGGAGTGAGTGCTACTGGACGGTAGTCATTGAAGCGGGATGGAGATGACTTATTCGGGACTAGAATGATGGTGGTAGCTTTGAAGCATGTGGGGACAACAGCCTGACTTAGCGAGATGTTGAAAATGTCTGTGAAGACATCAGTGAGTTCCACTGCACAGTCTCTCAGTACACGCCCAGGAATGTTGTCAGGACCCGGAGCTTTTCGTGCATTGATCCTGCTGAGGGATCTCCTCCCGCTGTTGGGGGACAGCGTCATCACCTGGTCGCCGGGAGGAGGTGGAGTCTTCTGTGCAGTGGTCACAGGTCTGTGGTGGGGGCTTGTAGTCCGTAATGGTCTGAATTTCACACAAAACACAAAAACACAACAGTCTCTTACAGTCCTCTGAGCAGAGCGAAACAGTCGGATGTAGTCCAGTTTATTGTCCAAAGAGCGTACGTTTGCCAGTACGATGGTAGGGATAGCTGGCTTGTGTGGGTTAGCCGCTAGCCTAGCTCGGATTCCTCCGCGCTTACCCCTCTTCTGCTTCCTCTCACGACGCTTGTAGCACCTCCGCTGTGGGCGAGATGCAGTAGTGGGTGTCGGTGATGGTGTAGGCCTCCGGAGCAGACCGAGGTCCCGCAGCTCTTCGGCGTGCGCGGAGTTTAACTCTAAAAATGTGGTTCTGCCGACATCGAGCAGAAACTCACGACTGTATGCACGCTTAAAGACAGGTAGACGATACGAAGATGTACAAAAATATTGCGACTTACAAGACAAAAAACACGAAAACACCGTTCTGTCGGGAGAGAGAGAAGCCGCTGCGTCTGTGCGCGCCGCCAAGTTGGATTAAGTCCAAATATTAAGTCTCTCATTTCTCGAATCATCCTTAATATTTGCAAAGAAATATGTGCATTTCTCAAAACAATTTGTACAAACAGCACCACACACTGGGTTTTCTGCTTAAGCCTGTAACTTACTCAAAATCTTTAGTTCATCTCTCAAAAGTAAGTATTTATGTCAATGAACATATCAGTGCCATCAGAATGAAAAGTGCTTGTGTCATTGTTCACAAACAAGATAGTCAAAATGCTTAGTCATGTTGTCAATATAACACTACACTGTTAGTGTTACCTGATGTAATCTATGGCAAGTTTGGATGACAGTTACTATACTGAAATGCAGAAGGCTGCACTTCTTATGTATGCCTTATATCCTTTCAAAAGTACAAATTTACACATTACTGTATGTGGGATATTGATTGAAAGAGACTGTTTCAAAATGTTTGAATTATTGAGGATATGGTAGATCTCTCAATATTTAGCTGCACCCTTCAGCCACTGTAAGGCCATGATTGACAACATGGTCCACAACAGTGGCCCTTATTTCATCTGATATGCACCTATGTCCTTGGCCTCTTCTGCCTCTTCCTCTGTTTTGCCTCTGTACCCTAACATGCATCCTTACTCCTCTTCTTCCTCTCATCTGTTGACCCTGATGGTTTTCTGGATGTTCATCCACTGTCAGAATATGTAACTCTTGTGTTGTCCTCTTTCTATATATGCTTTCCAATTGAAGATTCATGAAATGCACCTTTGAGCTGTTTCAGAGAACTGGTTTATAATTGGTTGATCTATATTCTCTTCATTCGTGAAAGTCAAGATTCACCTCCACAATTCATGGCAAATTTACAAAAAGTCACATAGAAATGTCTAGAAAATGTTTGACAGTTTATGACAACTAGATCAACCATTTTGCATTTAATTACTTATACGATGAACTAATGACTAGATGTTTTGAGGGGTAAGACTATTGCACAGAGAACTATATAATACATTTTGAGCAATATGATATTAGCAACTGATAATGTAGGAAACCGCAGACAAATTAACATGATCAGTTGCATGAATCTACCAAAGCAATCGCAACTTGCTCAAAAGAATGAGAAACTACTTTTATGATGTGCACAAGTGACTAGATGATGTGGAGGTTGAACAAGTAGTTCTGAAAATTTCATTCCTGATCTGAGAAATGCACCAAAGCGATTGAGAAAAACTGTAACATTTCACCAAAATCAAGTTCAAGCTTTACCAGTGAATGTTTCCCATCAATAACACCACATCAAAGGCACTACGGGCATAGCATTTACATTTTCATGAACTTGCAGGTCATATAGTTTTCTGTCACTATGTGGGCGCTCAGTTTTTTCTGTTATTTGGCCAAAGTATCGTATTATAAAAGATTCCGCTTTTCACACAAGCTATTTGGCTGTAGGGCTGTCAAACTGGCTGAAAAACTAAATTCGAATTTTGTACTAAAATATAAATCACTATTCAAATTATATTAAAATTTTAAAGGCATAATTTCTGTTAGGGGGAAAAAAGCTGAAAATGCTCTGCTTTCTTCAGAGCAATAAAAATAACACTACTATCTTTGAAAAAAGTGCATAATGTTTATAAACCATATATAATTAATTATGTAGCTTAAACAATTATAAACAAAAAGCATCATGAATGTATGTATAGTTTAATAAGGACCGAAACCCAATCACAAAGAGCACTTTTTTCATTTAAAAACATGAGATGCAGTGGGATGCAGAAAACCCACCATAAAGGCTTGACATGTTTTTTGTCTTGAAGTTGAACTTACATTAATTTTACATGGCTTTCTAAACATGCGGCTCTCTTGTGCGAGACGCGAGTGCAACGGTGCTAGATGTCCCTCTAGAACAGCAGTTCTTAACCGAGGGGGGGGGGGGGGGGGTCGCAAAGGGTTAGCAGGGGGGTCACGGGAAGACTTTTATTTTGAGAAGTTTAATACTATATAGCTGCTTTGACACAATCTGTATTGTAAAAAGCGCTAAATAAATAACAGTGACTTGACAACTAAACACAAATTACTGCAGTCAAAACCGCTGGAGTTTTTCCAGCAAAAAACAGAAAGCTGCTACGGTGAATGAGAGAGCTCTTTGCGCTTCGTTCATTATCTCTCACTGGATTGTCAAAAGTGGGAAACCATGCAATTCAGGTGAGACTTTCTTTCCACCCTGCGCTAAAGAGGCTGTTTCTGTTATGTGTGGACAAAAAGCTGCTGATGTGATGTGTCCTATGCCATGCCTCGTCTTATTTGTTTTTGTTAATAAAGGTTATGTAAGCTAGTTTGTCATTGTAACCTACTGTTTTATTGTTGTTGTGCTTTTTAATTAAGAATAACAATGAAGCCATCTTTTGTTTTAGTCTTAAAAAGTGAAAGGTGTATAGATATAAGCAAAACAGACAATTATCTTTTCTTGTAAAGCGTGACACCAAGATCGCGAAAGTGAAAGTGAAAGCACACGAAAAAACGAATTCCTGTTTACAAAATTTAAATCACAAATAATACTGATGAAAAAGAACGGGTTGAATGTTGAACACTTTCGTTACCATATAACTATAAACTATGATAAAAGTTCATCAGCATGCATTGATTAATCAAATGTATAAAAAAAAAATTAAAAAAAACTTGCGACCAAATGATGTGTTCGTGCGACCAACTGAGAAAGTTAGTCGCACAAGTGCGACCAGTGGGAAGAATGAGTCTAGAGCCCTGCAGAAGGTTGGGTTAAACTAGCGTTTCCCGATCCCAATCCTAGTTAAATTTAACCCAACCGTTGGTTCAAAACAACCCAAATGCTGGGTTTGTCCATATTTTACCCAGCGCTGGGTTGTATTAAACCCAGCATTTCTTTAGAGAGTGGGTTTATATATTAATAATAATAATAATAATATTTAAAAAAATCATGAGATTGGCTTCATTAGATTCAGCAAGGCATACCAAATTGAATGATACTTCATTTACCCATATCAGCCAATAATATTCGCCTGCTCCGAGCGGGTCTCCAGTGTGGGAGGCGGGCGTGCTAACAAGGAGGCTAAAGACTGCAGCCACTAACATCAGTCGCTAGTGCGTCTCTTGAGATCAGGGGAGTGAGGTTTACCTGCACGCCGGAGAAGCGAGTGGGATATATATATATATATATAACTTTTTAGCAATTAATATGATATAAATATTAGAAAATACTGATTTTTTTAAATTTTATTTGTTTTTGTGTATAGTTGACCATTTTCTTGGATCAAGTAAATCAGTTGCTATTATTGGTGAAAGTGTGAAACTCACCTGTAATTACCCTGAGAAACACGAGACCATCAAACACATCTGCAAAGAGAACGAGAAGAAGATCTGTGAGAGCATCAGTTCATCAGAGAAGCAGCGCTTTGAGTTTTCTGACAGTACAGCAGGAGTTTATACAGTGAGCATCAGTAATGTGAGGCTGAGAGATGCTGGAGTTTACTGGTGTGGAGCAGAAACCAGACACAAGCATCTGACTTCTGTTTCTCTCATCAATAAACATGAACTGACTTTATCCAGTATGTACAGTAACCATAAACCATGCACTTCAATAATATATGCATGTATTTTACAGTGTATAAATATGTCTCTATTATCTTTGACTATCAGTGCCTCCAGTGATCAGACGTGAAGGAGATTCAGTCGAGATCAGATGCCCTTATGATGAAAAATATTCAACAGAAATAAAGCTTCTGTGCAAAGGAAAGTGTTTCACTCGAGATGCTCAAAACATCATTCAATCAGATGAAGATCATGTTAAAAAACGAAATATTTCATTAAAGGACGACACTGAACTCAATGTCTTCACTGTGACCATGACTGACCTGAGAGCAGAGGATGCTGGGAAATACTGGTGTGCAGTGAAAGACGTGTTTAACCTTCCCTTTGAGCTCATGATCATCATGAAGGACGGTGAGACTGTTTATTTGGGAGAAGTCTCAATGTTTCTGATCATTTTGTTATCAAACTCATCATATTTAATGTTGTGCTCTTCAGTGATCACTCATGAAGCATCTGTCGGAGGATCAGCGTCCATCAGCTGTAAACACATCAGAAATCACAATCAGGGGGTTTTCTGCAGAGGAGATAAGCTGAATATCTGTGTCAGAGATGGAGTTCGTGTTTCATCGAGTAACAGCACAAACAGCAGATTCTCTCTGACTGAAGAAACCTCTGCTGGAGTCTTTACTGTGAACATCAGCAATCTGAGAGCAGAGGATTCTGGGAAATACTGGTGTGCAGAGGAGAGTTCTGGGTCCTTCATACTCACTGAAGTTCAGCTACATGTGACCAGAGGTAAAATACTTTTCCATTAAAGGGATAGTGTGACCGGAAATTTAATAATTTAATCTTCTTCAATACAATTCATGACTAATTACTTGAAAATTTAGACACAATATTATCAATACTGCTGATGGGTTTTGCTCTATTTTGCCAATGAAAATCCAAACAGTAGAGCCACTGCGTGTCTCCAAGCAAGTTTCAGTTTCATTACTGAATGAGTAGGTCTGTGTGTCACGGGTCCCTGCTCGCCTGCTTCCGAGCGAGTTTGGAACCCTCGATCTCCTGCTCCCACCACCACCCCGCCCCGCCTTTTTTTTTTTAAGCTTCCTGACAATTATTTGTCAAATTTCGAATTTAATTTCTTGTTAATATGCCAGTTAACATTCACAACACTGTTCTGCGTAAAATGTGAATATAAGTGAATATGCAAATTCACTCTTTGCCACAAGGTGGCGCGTAAAAGCAGCAGAATATAGCCGTTACATAACACTATTACAGGATTTATACAAAGTTAATATGAAAAGAAAATGCCATCATAACGTTCCTGGCTGAAATGTGAGTTTACATGTATGATTTAAACACCATAAATCACACAATATTCATTATTCGTCATCAGTAGAATGAAACATCACGACATGTTGGCATAAATGTGGGCTGTTTGGTGATTGCTAACTGCGTTTTTATTTTGAAACATGCCGTGCTCACGTTTAATTAATTCAATCACAGCCGTATAAAGTTTAATGATCACATTTAAGCAACAGGACGATTCCTATTGTTCCATCCCTGGATTTAAAATTGAGACTTTGAAGCAGCACTTTAATCTAAAACCTTCATCTGACACACAGATTACATCCACGGAAGTTACTGAACTCGCGCTGTATGATTTTACAGAAAGTTGTCTGGTCCAGTTCCTTTCACACAGCAGTGTTGTTTCTCTTGTTAATCTGTATGTTAACGAATTGATTGTGCATTCCGCTTACAGTATGTCGGTGGAACACGTGGAACATACCAACTACACAAACTGTGTGGGGGGAACCTAAACTGAACCATTCACTATATAGGCAACTACAACCAGAGTGTCGCTGGAAATGAGTGTGTGAGTTTGTTTACAGAATGCTGTTGTCACTGCTGCAAACTCCCATATAAATAATTATTCAAAAAATATAATTTCCCTGCAGCCAGTGGGCCCCCTTTCCAGTGTAGGCCCCTGGGCTTCAGCCCCTTTAAGCCCGTGCATTAATGCGCCCCTGCCTGCATGGGAGGCGGACAGCCGCTAGTGCGTCTCTTGAGATCAGGAGAGTGAGGTTTACCTGCACAGCATCTACTCGCTGGCCTCCGTTACATATGAATAACTCGACAACTCACTCGTAAAGAGTGGGCTTCTTTAAATACCCATACCTGCAGTCTTTGCACTTGACCACTTGGGCCAAATACAGGAAATACGTCAAGTGAGCATAATGTCCACAAGTGTGTGTAGAACCTTTCATTACCTGATGGGACACACTTATAGTGTTAGATATAGTAATAATAGAACAATAGTAATTACTTTTACTAATAATTTAGTAAAAGTAATTGCAGTCGCACTACACACAATGCTTAAAAAAAAAATATATATATATATATATTTGTTTGTGACAATTCCTTCGTGTGATTTCAGGCTTTTTTGTGACAGTTGCAGTTTCTGTGGGGTTGAGTCTGCTGGCTGTGTGTTTAGCACTCGTGTTGTTCAAAATAAAACACAGCAGCAAACACGGTGAGACAAAAACATGCTACTGAACTTTTAATAAATCTGAGTTTGTCGCCCTCTGCTGGTCAGAAATACACAGACGGGTAAAATTCTCTCATTTTCTTTCTCTTGTTCGCACACAGATGTCATCTCATCTTCAGACAGAAGAGAGACAGGAGATCATGAAACTGTGAGTTTCACCGATCTTTGCTTAAATATGTGAGAAGTTGGTATGAATGCTGTACCTTTGAATTAAGAGTTCATGTTTGCGGGATTTTACTTATTGCAGGCTCAAGAAGAGATTCAAGTCTCAGATCCTGAATCAACTCATCTCTATTCAACAGTCCAGTTACCCACAAACCCCTCTGATGAGCTCCTGTATGCTGCTGTCAGTTTCAAGAAGCGTGAAGAGTCTCTCAGTGACGCTATATACGGTCAGATTCAGAGAAGAGGAGATTCACTGTGAATATGCATCTGTCAATCACAGTATCATGCCAAAATGATATTATTTTATACATAACTAGAACCTGTCACTGAGAATAATGACCGAGCTGCTTGTAACAATCATTCAGTTTCATTGAAGTTATTGAGCAGTCAGCAACACCTACAGGTCACTGTTGGGAAAGAAGCTGAAATCTGTCTCTGTGACAGAAGGAAAAATTGATTTCTAAGGTAAATGTGAACTAATGACAAACTTTTTTTTTCTTTCCTTTCATAAAAGTGTCTTTAATCTTTGTAAGCATCAGTTTGCCAGAAGACAATAATTAGGTTATGAACATTAAGACAATCTGTGATGAGTGTTGGTGTGTGCAAGAAAATATTTGTAATGATAATTTATCATTATTATTGTAAGTTATGTCATGCATGTCAGTTTGTTTTTAAATGTGATGTACAAATTAGGGTTGTGAGTCCCTAATATCAAGAGTGCAAAAAGAGACATCTTTAAAACATCATCTTGAACCGCTTGGAGCTATGAATGAACATGATGAAACTGCACCGGCAGCATTTCGTTTTCTTTACAGCACATTAACAAAACACACTGATGCTTATTCTTCATCGTCGTTATTATATAAAAAATGCAGTTAATAAGTTATCAGTCTAAAACAGGGCTTGTCATGGGGCTGTATGATTGATGTATCCGTTTAATTTAACTTTACTCCAAAAATATGAACTTACCTGAATTTTTTTTTATTTTTAACGTGTTCGTTTATGTACAATATTTAGTGTTAAACTGTTGATCTTTAAAATAAATCTACTTTTGATTTTCACCTTGACTGATTTTTAGACCGATAACTTCCGCGGCAAACTTGTCACAGTAAGACGCGCGGTCCTAATAGCGATGCATGACTGCTGTATCCAAATATGAACTAGCTGTTATAAATATTTTTATATTTAACATGTTAGTTTTTCAGTATGTTTGAAAGTATATTATCTCGGTTAATGGTGCTTCCAGGCTCTCTCGCTCTCACCACCAAATAGTTATGAAATAGCCTATGACGAGTACAGAGAGTCTCTCTCTTGCCCACACCCACCCACCCACCCACCCATCCATCCATCCATCCATCCATCCATCCATCCATCCATCCATCCATAATATCGTGTATCGGCGATCTCACAGTCTGGCTAAATGACGATATGAAAAATGACCATATCGCCCAAAACTAGTTCATATCATGCTGAGAACGACTCGCTAGGTTTTAAATGTATTTTATAAATTGTACAAAAAACAGCTTATGCACTTAAATTGCAGTATGGGATATTTAAAAGTGTAGTTAATTTTAAATTAGATAAGTAATTATTTACATTGTAACTTGTCAATCCTCAAAAGACAAAAACAAAAAAACAACTCCGCTTTGGATTCATATGTTTGTATTATTCTTGTATAATTCCTAGTTTTTATTGCTGTGAATTACTATTTCACTTTCTTTTATGTAAAGCACTTTGAATTATCACTGTGTATGAAATGTGCTATATAAATAAACTTGCCTTGCCTATATACAGTAGATCTTTTTGGATAAAATTTTCTGCTAAATGAATAAATGTTGTTTGTTACTACATCAGTCACTGACGACTCAATTCCAGACACAGTGAGGACTAATACTAACATGAACAAACCATTAACTACTTCTAATGTTTTTTTCACTGTGGAAGCACCCATAGCCTGGAAAACAGCTAGCGTCTGTCAACGTTATTTAATCTTTAGTTAATGGTGCATTTGGTCTTGATTAAAAACACTTTCTTGTAATCAGGTAAGTTAACTCTGTAGGTGATGATATTTGTCATGAACACACACTGACAGCTATTAAGTCACTATATAATTAAACTACGAAGGACAAGCGTTATAGCAAATAGTGATGCACTGAAACCGGTATCGGCCCGATACTGTGACTCTGTACTTGTGCTTAATAAAACGTCCCAATATCAAAAACCAATACAGTGCTGTGTCCAGACAAAGAAACCCTGACACCAGAACAACAGAATGGAGTTATTAGAGATTAAGGAGGTCTATGAAGTACATGTATGTAAATAATATGTTCATAAAGTGGTAATTTCAAGTTTCTCTTTGGAGTGTTACAAGCTGTTTGTGCATAGATAAGATCCCTGAAGTTGCAAAGACTAAAGTCTCAAAACCAAAGAGATATTCTTTATCAAAGTTAAGACTCTGCCACCACCCCCCCCTAAAACGGCTCATTTAAACACGCCCCCACATGTCTATGTCACGGTGTGGGAAGATTTGCATAACACCACCCAAATGTATACGCAATGAAAGAAGGCGTAATTTTTATTATCGCTGTAGTATTGTTGCTGCCGCCGGCACCATGTCCCGGAGACGCTGTGTTTCATTGTGAAAGAGAAACTACTTTGTTTGGGCTTCCAAAAGAGGACACAACTAGAAATGTACCAACACTCATTTAAAAATATACACTTTTTGATATATACCATAAAAATAACAGGTAGCCCATCTGAATTATATAACAATTAGGCTATCGATCTCATATTAGCCTACCAAAATTTCATTAACAGTAGAAGTGAAATCATTTAAATCTGGGTTCTGTCTTATGTTTTAAAATCACTTACAGAGGAAGTTTGGTCCCATCAGACTAACATGACAGTCACGACTCATGCCACTGTAAGCTTTTCTTTTGTTTTCACTCACGATCTGCTTACATTACAACACATATTACATTAAAGGGATAGTTCACCCAAAAATAACAATTCTGTCATTTACTCACCCTCAAGTAGTTCCAAACCTGTATGAATGTCTTTGTTCTGCTGAACACAAAGGAATATATTCTGAAGAATGTGGGAAACAGAGCAGTTCTGGATCATAGTATTTTTTTTTTCCTATTATGGAAGTCAATGGTGCCCCAAAACAGCCTGATTACAAACTTTCTTCAAAATATCTTCCTTTGTGTTTGGCAGAACAAAGACATTCATACAGGTTTGGAACTACTTGAGGGTGAGTAAATGACAGAATTGTTATTTTTGGGTGAACTATCCCTTTAAGTAGGCACACTCGTTTTACCCATATTTGACGCCACCTATTGTTGTGGGTGTATTATTGGCATGTCAAAGTCTAGACCCCGAATATAACACGACCGTGTTTTTTCAGATGTATTTCCAAGAAAAAAAAACTGTCTTATATTCGGGTCAATACGGTAAGTAAAACAATCAGGCATGTGATCAGCTAGAGACAAAAAAGAAGGAAAATCTGACCACGCCCACAAGCCACACCCCCAGCACTTATTAAAAAAATATATATATTTTAGCACATTAAAAGATACATCTTATACTGTAAGAATACATACTATTGTCCTGTAAAAAATAAAAAGCAGCACTTAATCATGATAACAATATAATATATTATAATAAAGTACTATAATATATTAAAGTATATAGAATTGTTATTATTATTAAAGTACCTGCCAAAAGTTTGGAAACATTACAATTAATGATTCTGAAATAAATATTTTCTGCTCATCAAGGCTGAATTTATTTGATTAAAGTAAAGAAAGAAAGAAAGAAAAAAAGCAATATTGTGAAATATATAGTTTTCAATTTTAATATATTATAAAATGTAATGTTATTCCTGTAATGCAAAGCAGAATTTTCTTCCATTACTCCAGTTTTCAGTGTCACATGATCTTTTAGAAATCATTACAATTTATTTGACTCGCAAGAAACATCTGATAATTATCAATGTTGAAAATGTTGCTGCTTCATATTTTGTGTGGAAATGGTGATACACTTTATTTTTCAGGATTTTTTGATAAATATAAAGTTTAATGAACAGAATTTATTTGCATTTATCAAATATATTACATTTGTTAATGCATTTATTAAATAGAAATCATTTTAAATGTCTTCACTCACTTTATCACTTTCATGCATGAATAAAATTATTAATTTATCTCTCTTTTTTAAATCTTATACAAATGTTTGAGTGGTATCATTGTTTCCACAAAAATATTAAGCAGCAAAACTGTTTTTAACATTAATAATGATAATGAGAAATGTTTCTTGAGCAGCAAATCAGCATATTAGAATGATTTCTGAAGATCATGTGACACTGAAACTTCTTTGTAAACAACAACATTTATAAACGTTTCTAATTATGAATGCGTTCCTAAATGCAAATTAAAGCGACTAAAAACAGTACTGTAACAGCAGACATGTAGTGCGTCAGACTACAGCCTGTTATATAATTACAACACAACCGTTGGGAGTTTTATGACAGCACAAGCAATCTCAAATTCTCACCGCCATTCATAAAAAAAAAAAATCACCGGGTCGAGCTATATGTATGTGTGTGGTTCCCTGCATTATTACAATTACTCCATTATTGCAATGGAGCAGCTCTAATGTACTATTAAATTAAAAGATGAAATACCATAGAAGCAAAAAAAAATAAACAGTGAAAGTAACAAAACAGAGCTCGACAACAAGGACTGCCTGATGGCCCGGGGTCAGCGAGAAAGATGCTCGGGACAGTTGAGAGATTTGTCACTTGCCCGATCGGGCCACTACAGCATCATCACAAAAGTTCATCATTTGCATGTGTTTTTAAGCCTTGTTCATTTAAAAATTAGAGCGATTTAAAACCATTCGGGTGAGAAAGACAAGTACATTCAGTACTCGCAGGCAAATGCATACAAAAGTAGCCTATGTCAAAATACCTGTCTTGGCAAGTAACTTTGTAGCTTTAACAATGATTAATCTATATTTAATTTATACAGTGGTGTACAGATGCACCGATCGACCGGACATTTTTTTTTTGTTTTATTTCAGACCATCTTCTGTTCCTTGCTTGCACACAAACTGCACTGCAATCATTTTCCAAAATGCCATGTGTGGAAAAATTACGTTATTAGTCTGTAAACGGCCGTTAACAGAGGCCAGAGATGCTGAATACGGTCACAAAAAGAGAAGAACATACTACAGCAGACAGAGCAAGATCACAGTTCACGATGCTTGAAATATAGGAAGAAAATCCAAATATTTAATTTGATATGAATGTGTCTCTGAGGGAAACTGGCTGTTTTCAGAAATGTTTACCTGCCGTTTTTTCATCTTGACTCCATATAATGCATTTAAATTAGTGTTCATACCCACAGCCCTGCTGTGTTTACAGTGGAAACCAATAAACCACTATCACTGTTGTTATATAAGCACCACCTGCTGTCAGAGAGTGAAATTGCGTCTCACTCAGCCCGTCTGCTGTTTTCTGTTTCATGCTATGTTTTAAGCAGCATAATTTCACAAAGCTAAAGTCAGACCATTCCGCAAAAAAAATAAAAACAACTTTATTAAACAATTCATCTCATCTTCATCACCGTAGCACCATTTGTGAGAATGTCCGCTGAACGCAAATTGCGATCGCTGTTCTGTGTCAGCTGCACTGCACGGATACGTCTTCTACGTGTATTTACGCATTGACTTGAATGAAAACAGCTTATCCTTGTGGCACGGCTGACACAAAACAGCGTACACAGTTTGCGTTCAGCGGATATTCTCAAAACAAATGGTGCTACGGTGACGAAGATGAGACGAATTGTTGAATAAAGTCATTATTTTTATTTTCTTTGCGTACAAGAAGTATTCTCGTCGCTTCATAAAGTTCAGATTGAATGGCCACTGATGGCAGATGGACTATTCTGACGATGTCTTTCATACTTTTCTGGGTCTTGACAGTGTCATTTACTTGGCAGTCAGTGGGACAGTCACAAGCCTCCCGGTTTTCATCCAAAATATCTTAAATTGTGTTCTGAAGACGAACGAAGCTTTTACGGGTTTGGAACGACATGGTGGTAAGTGATTGTAGTAAGTGGGGCGGGGCCGAGAGCCGTGGGAGCAGAGCGAGGCCAGTGGAGTTAATGATAATGAGCGACACCTGCGCCACTCACCAGTCTCGAGTCCCACGGAGGAGCTCCGGAAGGATAAAAGGAGGAGTGACAACAGTGTAAGACTAGAGAGGACCAGGCCTGGAGTTTAATTTGTGTTTTGTGTGCGGCAGTCATCCGTGAGGTGCTGCCACTTTACTTGTGTTTGTTTATTTTTATTAAACTTGTTTTGAATGTTCGCCGGTTCCCGCCGCCTCCTTCCCGTTCTACGAACTGCATTACAGTGATTAATGACAATTTTCATATTGGGTTGGAGTAACTCTTTAAACCTGAATGAGTTTCTTTCTTCTGCTGAACATACATGCTATTTTGAAGAACGTGGAAAACCAAACAGTTGCTGGTCCAGAGTGATTTTCATATTTTTTTTCCTACCATCAAAGTCAATGTGGACTGGCAACTGTTTGGTTACCCCCGTTCTTCAAAATATCTTTTGTGTTCAGCACATGAAAGAAATGAACACAGGTTTGGGACAACATGTGAGTGAGTAAATAATCACAGAAATTACATATCAGGGTGCACTATCCCTTTAATGACAGTCGGCTGCATGTTTAGTACCGTCCCTTTAAGTTTAAGACTTGCACGCATCTAATATACAGGCACATATCCGTTTTTCTCTCAATTGTTTACTTTTATTTTAGACATAACCAGCTAGTCTATATGTAAACCTTGTGTGTTTTGACAGTATTAGCACAAAAGATAACTTAGTTCAGTAATCAGGCGCTGTTTGATAGGCTTTTTAGTGCACGCGCTTCAGGTGTACGGGCTCAGAAAAAGTGCACGTCAGAACAGAATGAAAAGCTTAACCGGCAAGACTTTAAAACATACGCAAATAATGTACTTTTGTGATTGTGAATAAGTGCAGTGTCCCGTGAGAGTAACTCCACCGCTGAGTTAACACTGAATGGATGTGGCGTTGTCCAGTATGAGATGGATGTGCAAGAACTGCAACTGACAGAATGTGCGCTGTAGCATGGTACTATGATATTTCTTCTAAAGTAGATCGTGGAGACAATTTTATCATCCAGTAGGGTTGTCACGATACCATACAAATGTCTTACGATACTATACCAGCTGAAGTATCACGATACCAAGTAGTATCACGATACCATGCAGTATTGTGTTAATTTAAAATTCAATTCTACAAAATGAATCAAAATTTCATAAATAAATAGATGTAAATGAAAACAGACAATATTTTTCTCTGAATACTTAATTAATGTGAATGAATGACTGGCTATTGTTATCCATGAAATGATCTAAACAAATCTTAGCACTGCACAGAAGCTGCATGAAGTGACATTTAGATGTGGCATTTATACATTTAGACTGTATTTATAATTGCATAAATAAAGTTATGAGATTAATGTTTTAAATACTAAATTCTGAATATAGAAATATGTTGGAAAATAATGTAATATGCCTACTTTTAGATGGGAAACTTAAAACGGCCAGCAGGTGGCAGAAGTTCGTGATTGAATCACTGAGTCATTCAAACGATTCTTTCAAAACGGCTGAATCCTTCAGAAGCGAATCAAATGACTGTTTTTATGAATGGTTTAGTGAATCAGTGATTCAGAGACAACGCGGATTTGGATTCGAACACAGAAACGAAACAAAAACAGCACTCTTGCTCGTGTCATATTGCCGAACTGTCAGGAGCATTTTTTGCTCGCATATCTTGAAATTTCCAAGTTAGCAGCATGTATATTAAAACATAACATTATAAATGAATATATATATATATATATATATATATATATAATGATAAGAAAGTGCAAAGCGCTATGTTGATGAATGGAATTGCGTTCGTGATCGCAAAGATGCTTCCAGAAACGAACTATTTCACTCAGTGGCGTAGCCAGAATTTTATTTTTGGGCGGGCCTGGGCAAAAGTGAGCGGGCACTAGGCTAACTAATGGACGGAGTCCAGTGGCGTAGCGCAAATCCGCGGCCCCCAACCGCGAACTCAAGGGTGGGTGAGTGGGGTGGCTGTTTATCGCAATATTGTAAATATTTGTTTTAAACCAGGAAGGTGAGCCAATATCACACAAGCAACGTGCAAACTTTGCGCAAGAATTACGCGGTGAACCTCTTAATTTTAGTCGATTCACTAGAAAGTGAAAGAAAAAACTGACGGCGCTTTCGGAATCTGACGCTGCATTAACGGCGCATATTCTCTCAGAGACGACGAGAGACGCATCTACTTCAGATGCTGATAACGGTTTAGCTATAGCTAAATGTTTTAATGTACTCCCTTAATATTTCTCTTGTGGCCCGAACATAGGCTAGTGGAAAAAAAAATAAAATAAAAAAAATAAAAAAATAAATACAGAGAGAAGAAACCTATTTTGTGTTAAACAGGTTGTTTTCTTTTTTTAAAAGTCAGTGCTTGAAATAAAGCTTTTTCATTGATGATTGCAGTGTTAATAATTTTAATTATAGGCCTATAATTCATTGTATAATAAACCTGTTTTGAAAGACCTTTTTAAAAACAGTTTCAATGAGGAGTAAGCTAGCCTAATCTTTATTATCCTCGCAGCGCGTCAGTTATGAGGTGATGCGCTATGAAATTATTGTTCGGCAAATTAATTGTAATATTAATTTAATAATAAAAGTAACTTAATAATAATAATAATAGGCCTAATCATAAGAAGAATGTAACATGCCTACAATGAAAATGCCAAATTAAATAGCCAATAACTAAAGTGTATACAATTATTTTATTCAGAAATGTCATGTTTTTTTGTTTGTTTTCTGTTAATTCGTTATTTAAATTAATAGGCCTACAAATGAGGAAACAGGTGCAGTCAATCGCCGTCATCAGTCACAAAGTAAAAAAAAAAAAAAACTAGCTAATTAAAAGAAACGGGCTAATCTTTGTGAGAATGACTGGCAACAGCTGGTCTTAAATTCTTTAGACAACGCACACCAAACAACTTTGAACACCGAATGAAAACACTGCCTGAGCCCAAATGACATTCATAATCGGCCTGACAGTAGCCTATAGTGTGTTCTCGGCTTCACAGAATGAACAGGTTCGTGCGTGGGACTGAAAAGTCTAACCGTTACTTGCGGACTGATGGACGGGCTTTCTCCCTGTCAGTGCGAGATTCATTTTTTTACAGAATTATGCATTGCTGTTGTTTTTCTAACATTTTCTAACACACACCGCTGCATTTCATCAGAGTGGGCGGGCCTGTGCCCGTCCGCTGCCTACGCCCCTGAATTCACCTGTTCTAGAAGTGGTCAAATGAATAAAACTGCGATAATACTTTCTTGCAAGATATTATGATGTTGAATAAGTGATGCTTGAGCTGCTGTTTTTTAAAATGACATCAGACGGTCTGAATCAGACCCTTTCTTCTGATAAACTGCAGCATGAACAACGACGTGCAAGTGTAACTTCTCATTACAAACTGAACTGAAGCGTCGGGAAACACTCAATAACATATAAAGCGTATACACAGACTAAACTACACAGAGCACAGCAGAAAGACATTTGGCAATCAACTTGTAATGTTTCTGCTGGCATGCATGTTCAAATGAACGTTTAAAACAGTGTTCCTGCCGTGCATACTACATATCTTACGGTACTACCTTATGGACGATACTACCGTTTAAAAATGCGATGGCACCGCGGGTATTTTTAAGCTTTAGTATCGCGATACTACCGTGGTACCGGTGTATCGTGCAACCCTATCATCCAGGATCAAAAATCGTCATATCGCACACCCCAACACACAATATCGGATTTGGATCGGTCTAGTCTCACTCAGAAAATGCCAGTATCGGAGCCGATACCGATCTGAGTATAGGATCGATGCATCCCTAGTGTAGACTGTAGGGAGTGTAGGAGTGAACGCCTCAGTGGCAGCCACAAAAACAAACACCAAATCCTAAAATTCATTGCCAATGCTCTGATCTTCCTCATGCTGTCAAGCACAAGAATACAAGACCGGGCCATTGTTTAACTGTGGATGGTAAAGCTCAGTTGGTCAAACACCAATCCCCAGGCTCCTTGCTGTCCTGGCTGCTGTTACTGTTGTGGATCCCAATTACACAATGATGTTTGGTCGACTGACAGGTCTGCAGGGATCACAAGCAGCTCCGACTTCACGATCCTCCATCCAGGCAGAGAAGTCTGAAAGGCAAGCAGAAAAACAAGCTGAGAAAGTGAGATCATCAGGAAAAGACTGAAAATGATGAATGAAGGAAGGTGGATCTGCTGGAGGATTGAGTGTTGGCTTTTCTGATGTACAGTAGTGGCCAAAAGTGATGTACAGACAGGATATAGGTTTTAAATGATCAAACAGACAGGATATTTGTTTATATATATATATATATTTTTTTTTTTATATATTTAAAAAATATTTTACAAATGAGAAAAATACCATTTATATAACTAAACATTAAAATATATATATATATATACTAGGGATGTGCGCTACGACTAATTTGACTGTCGTTTAAACGGAAGTTTTGTATCCGACTAGTCGACTAGTCTAAAAGCTAGAAACCACCCAAAAATGGCAAAAGAAATAAATAAAATAAAAACTGTGCGTGTGTCTATATAACAGCATACAGTTGAAATACTTAATCTTTGAATCACTGTCAAATCCCTCAATGAATTCTGCTAAAAATAGGTCACGATTATGCCGTATGCTTGCCTCGCGTTATCATCAATTAATTTTAGGCGGTCGTTCAACAGAAAAAAAGGAAGAGCATACACTCTTCATAAACCAGTGCATAGCTTATTTATTCAGATCGCCTGGAGCAACGCAGAAATGGAAAATCAATTAATAGACTGACAGAATTCTTCATTTTCATATAACGTTAGCCAACATATTAAAACACATTAAAACAAAAGTAAAAAAACAATAGGAAAGTTTATCAAGGAATAGCATTAAAACGGCTTTTAAAAATGTACTTCATGTTGGCTATATTGACTAAAAACAAAACAAAGCTCGTTTTACTTACTCAGACCGTGCGCATTTGTTCAGTGAATTTAACATGTTAACGTGGTCTGGCGAAAGACGGGACTAGAGGCGATTCTGCACTTGAAAAAAACCCCGCGCTCGGCAGGAACTGAAGTCACAGGCACACAGAGAGATAACTACAAGCAAGCAGACAGTTTGAAAAGAGCCTGGAAATCCCGCAGCACCACCGAAGTGGGTCTTCGTTTAGAGGAATAGACAGAGCGGATAGGATCGCGGACCGCAGCGGCAGGTAGTTGTGTATGACATGATTGACATTTGGCTTTGGCTAGCCTCCAAGCTAACGCATACATGCCTGTATTGAATATGATTACACATAGCTCCAGTAAAGTTATTGTAAGCCAATTTGACATTACACAGTTTACAAAAAACGTTTCCATTTCCTTCTAATTCAAAATAATCCCACATCTTGCTGGTCTTTCGGGTGGAGCTCGCTGCAACTGACATGAAGAAAACGCATGTGAGGTAAAATTATAGTTCCCGCCCAGATACGCTTTTAAAAATATTTATATATTTAAATATTTTGATATGTATTCTTTTTCAAAAGTTTTATTTTAACTGTTCTTTAAAATGTTTTAAATGTAATGTTAAAATGATGGTAATTTGAATAATAAAATCATCTTTTTTTTTTCCTCTGGTGTAGTCGACTATTGTTTTCAGTGTCGACTAGTAGGAGCTGTACCTTTTAGTCGACTAGACGACTAGACCCGCACATCCCTAATATATACACACACAAATTAGTTAAAAAATGTCTAGTTTTGGCTCCAATTAACTGTAATGAGCAAACAAAGAGATTTGTTACAGTAGAGTAGCTCAGTTATTGCTTTAATTTTTTTTTTTTAAATTTAAAGAATTTTTTTAGAATAAAGTGAAGGAAACTTGTAAATATGTTCAATAGATGTAAATATCTAAGAAGTAACAATGAGTCGTATTAGCACGATGGATCACAAAACAAAAGAGAATAAAATGTAAAACAAAACTAACAAACAAATCTAAACTGAGCGAGAGAGAGGGGAGAGGGGCGCTGTTGGGTCGTACTTCCAAATTATTAATAGACCAGGGGAAGTATAACCTTCTGTGAGGCTTAATAAGTAAACGTGGCAGTGTTTCAATGGCTGCGGTGTCCCCGGGCCCCTCGTCCCCTTTGTACTGCGGTGCCGACCACTCAAACAGCGACAACCTCTAATACAACTGGGCAGCTCTCAGCTGAGGGTGGTTCAACGACCGGCTGTCACGGCAGTCATTGGATTTCCCCGGGTCATTGGAGGCCGCTGGCTCGAGGCCTTTATTTGTAAAAGAGAGAATTAAGACGGCCAATGCCGGACTCTCCCAGCATACCTTACACAGAACTGGATCAGAAGATTTTTTTAATAAGTAAACTAGTGAAATCAAATAAATTTAAGGGGAGGACGCATGTCCTAAAAGGTTGAAAACTGCTAGCTACAAAACCGCTCCGAGACTCACTTCATGAGCATTTTATAATTTAATTGAGAAAAACTATAATCATATCATATCATATACATGGCAACCCGTCAAGATTAATTTAGCTCAACTTGAAGAAATTGTGGCAGAAATATATTACTACTGTACATTAGAATGTACTACTACTACTAATAATAATAATAAAATTACAAT
This sequence comes from Schizothorax lantsangensis, assembly GCA_027422415.1. Classification (NCBI taxonomy): domain Eukaryota; kingdom Metazoa; phylum Chordata; class Actinopteri; order Cypriniformes; family Cyprinidae; genus Schizothorax; species Schizothorax lantsangensis. The sequence continues at coordinate 43,907,552 of CM049841.1, forward strand.
AGCAGTAAACAATGAAATGAAAAGCTTGTTCTCAGTTCAAGGAGACACAGAACATTACCCTAGTGCTCGTATTTGATTCCTGTTTGGTTATTTATTTTTCTTTTTAGGTTCTACATTTTGGAACCATAAAATAACGTTCCCAGAACATTGCAGGAAAGTAATTTGTAAATTACCATAAAATACCTTCTACAGACATTCCTTAATGTTCATTTTTGTGCCGTGGGTAATAGGAGAATTTTCCACCTGGCTACCACCGCAAATATATTTCAAACCTGTGGGAAGCACTGGAAGACAACTGAACATGAACCGCTCTATCAGTGTATTCAAAACCACAAACTTAAATTTAACTAATCTGATATGATTTAAAACTTTGACGATAAGTCAACTTAAGTGTCTAAAATAAGAACAAAATGTGTAACAACTTACACATTTCCACAGAGAGAGCCAGAATACTCACAAAATGAGAACAATTGAATGTGCCGTTGTAGTGCTGGGGATTGTATTAACAGTGAAAACAGTTCTAGGCATGGTAACAACAGCAGCTTCAAAAACAGCAACAGAGAGATCGCGGCTGCAGCAGCTACAACAACGGTGGCTTCTCCAACGGCAGTAGCTGCAACAATGGTGATCTCTCCAGTGGTATCAGCCGCAACAACGGTGGCCTCTCCAGCAGCAGTAGCCACAACAACGGCAGCCTCTCCAGCGGTAGCAGCTGCAACAACGGCGGCCGCTCCAGTGGTGGCCTCTCCTCAGCAGCAGCCGCGACCGTGGCGGCTTCTCCTCAGCAGCAGCAGTAGCCGCGGCGGCCGATTCACAGCAGCAGCACAACCACGGTGACCTTTCCACAGCAGCTGTAACAGCGGAGTCCTCTCCAGAAGCAGCAGCCACAGCAACCGCGGCCTCTTCTGCAGCTCTAGCTGCTGTTCATACAACGCCTACAACTACTTTACTTCCCCAACACTACAATTACACATGCTATCTTAAATGAAAAACCAGCCAACGAATCAAAACGCAGAGAGAGCAACAGAGGAATGGTATGGCTAGGAGAGTAGACCTATTATACTTAATAGACCAGGGGGCATCTAATCTTCAGTGGGGCTTATGATAAGTAAACGGGCAGGGTTTCATTTAGTAGCCCTAATGGTGAATGGAACTCAATCAAGTGAGAACTAGTGGTGATATTAATCTCCCCGACTCATCCTAGCACACAACTGCAGAGTACTTGACCAAACTGGCCTTCTGTGTCAGCCGGCATGGTTGAGTCCTCACCCGGTGCCCAATTGCTGATGCCACGCCACGTGTCATCACCAATGATACGAGGATAGAGGCATCAGAGACACACAGACGGTGTCAGGCCAGATTATTTCAGTAAATGAGTGGGTAACATAAGAGAAAAGCAGGGGGGGGGAGATTATAATAAAATAAGAGATGAAAGATGAAAGATTAAAAAAAAAAAAAAAAAAAAAAAAAAAAAAAAGCGAAAAAACTAAACCTTATGATTTTTTTTAATTTTGGACTTCATTCGACTCTGCTTGAGCCAAGGATTCAGAGGAAAACATAATTTTTCATTTTGTGCCTTACGGTTCTAAAGTTATTAGCATAAACATGAGTGAAATGTTGGACAAGTGGTGGCGCTAGAGAGTTTGAGTTAGACACTCCAAACTTGCTGTGTTTAGTATTGAGACTATCCTCTATCAGTGTGCCTAATTTTATAACTTTCCCACAAGCGGTTCTATGGGCTGCCATAGAATCAAGCGCGGAAGAAGAATAATAAGAGGAAATCTAACGGATACAATAGGTGCCATCGCACCTTCGGTGCTTTGCCCCTAATAAATTAATTTAAAAAAAAATATTAAATACAGGGAAACCGAGAGAGGAAAGCTGACCTAGCTGAATTCTGGTTTCAACTTACTTGAATATCTAATTATGCAAATGTAAAATCAATATATATACGCACTAAAGCAATTCAATTTTTGACTTACTAAGATGTGACTTCATAGTATGTATGCATGCACATATACATATATATATATATATATATATATATATATATATATATATATATATATAAAAATCAAGGCAAAAATTTAAACAAAAGCTGATACATGGATAATCTGGAGTCAGGTAGTTAATCGGAAGACAAAGTAAACCAGTTGTCATTTTGGAAAGGACAGTGATGAAGACGGCGAGTCTGTAATGATGCAGTCTGTTGATTGTGTGTAAGGATGTGAGACAACAGAAGAAGCTCAGGGATTAAGTTCAGTTACATGCACAATACCTAAAACCATGGATAAGTAGAGTCATTGCTAAAATAAATAAATAAACCTGCATTCAGGGAGCAAATGTGACGGCCAAGTGACTGCAGGAGAGAAAATGGATAATCTATCAGTGATGCTACAATTTAATGAAGACTGAATGCTGATAAAGTGTACACTGGGATTGTCAGCTGCACAGTAAGATCATGTGCTAGATGTTGAAATATACTGTAGTGCGTGAAGGCAAACAGCGCTGTGTATGCGTGTTGGAAACCATAAGTATTGGAAACGTGAACAGAAACAGTCCACAAATGGTGTAATTGTGGAGGTCAATGAAATGCTGGTTGTGGTGATTTTTTTAACAAACAGGAGGCCATAAAAGCACAAAAATATCAGAGGTATTATCTTAAGCTGGGGCAAACAAAAAGGTTAAACAGAACCAGCGGAAAGAGCTGGAACAAATATAAAATACAGCAACACATAGTAAAGAACAAAAAACACTGTGGAAATTAAGGAAAGTGGTGTTCATATCTTTCTCATCAGAAGTGGTCAATTGCTCTGAACAGACTGAAAGCAGAAAATATATATATAAAAAATTTGAACTCACTGGAAAATAACATGTTGAAGATGTTAGAATAGAAGAAATAAGAAACTCAGTTTCAGGCACTTATAAACACACAAATCTTACAGTGGAATTCAAGACTTTAATAATAATAATAATAATAATGAGTTTAATTTGTATAGCGCCTTTCCCAAGCTCAAGGGCACTTCACAATGACAAAACAATATAAACAGTCAGTAAATACATAGATGGACAGTAGACATTTGCCACGTCCAGGACAAGCGCTTGCACTTGCAGAGCATAGTAATAATACAGATAGTCAAGTACAGCAAACAATCAGATACAGCATTAAACCTTAACGGTTTAAGAAGAAACAGGTAATGACCGATAATATTGGTCAAACAGATACGTTTTGAGTTTGAAATTCGTGTAGTGTGGTTATTGACCGGAGACACAAGGGTAATGAGTTCCAAACTTTAGGAGCCATAACAGAGAAAGATCTCCCTCCCATAGATGAAAGGCGAGATCTAGGAACACAAAGAAGTTCCCCTCCAGATGATCGAAGTAAACGAGGAGGAGTATATGGAGAAAGTAGGTCAGAGAGATAAGTAGGTGCAAGACCGTGAAGTGACTTAAAAGCAAGCAGAAGAATTTTATAAATGATACGAGAGGACACGGGTAGCCAGTGGAGGTTAAAAAGAATAGGAGTGATATGAGCAGACCGTTTGGTGTACGTTAACATTCTTGCAGCAGAGTTTTGAATATATTGCAAACGGGAGATGGAGCGTGCTGATAATCCAGAAAAAAGAGCGTTACAGTAATCAAGGCGAGATGTGATAAATGCATGTACTAGTGATTTAGCGTCTTTTGGGCTCATGAAGGAACGGAGTTTTGCAATACGTCTAAGTTGAAAGAATGCAGCTTTGGAGAGTTTGCTAATATAAGCGTCTAGATTTAGTGAAGAGTCAAGAATGATACCCAAGTTTTTGACGGTGGCAGTTAGAAAAATTGATGTAGCTTCGAGGTAAATTTTAGGGGGGTCAGTTATGTTTTTTGTTACAGTTGGGGGACCGACAAGTAAAACTTCTGTTTTTGTCAAGTTCAAACTGAGAGAGTTGGAGTTAAGCCAGGTTTTTAACTCGTTGACACATGTCAATAGAGTAGCAGTCTGGTGAATAGAGTCAGGTCGGCAAGAAGTATATATCTGAATATCGTCGGCATAGCAGTGATACTGAAAACCATGGCGACGAATAATTTGTCCAAGGGGCATAATATAAATGATAAATAATAATGGCCCAAGAACTGAGCCCTGTGGCACACCCTGTTTAAGAGGGACAGTGGGAGATTTGTAGTTATGCATGGTGATGTAATATTGTCTGTCCGTCAAATAGGAGGAAAACCAGGCTAACGCATCTCCTGAAATTCCAATCTCTGAGAGGCGCATGAGTAGTAGATTATGAGACACAGTGTCAAAAGCTGAGCTAAGGTCGAGTAATAAGAGTATGGAAAGATTGCCCGAGTCACCAGAAAGAAGGAGGTAATGACAAAGAAATCTGAAAACAATATGGTGCAGTGATTTTAATGCATTTAATACAATATTGGTAAGGAATAATACTTATAATAATATAGGAAGATGGTAGAGGAAATGTTAAAAATGCAATAGGTAGTGATCATTTAATGATGCATAAAATAGGCATGATTTAACAGAAATCAGATGAAAAGATGTACAGATGAAAATTTATGCACGTGATATAAAGTTTCAGGAATGAAAGCTTTAATGAAGAAATTGAGATAGATTAATAAGATATGCAACACCTTAAACAGTACCACTGAAGAAGTTACTCAAAAGAATTGGATTAAAAAGAAAGTAGCCATGATGGAAAAACGTGTGTAGTCAAGCAATTAATACTACGTATAAGGTAATTCGAGAAGAGACATTCATTCAAGTATATTTTATATTTATAAAGCAGAAATAAGAGTAATAAGACATGCAAAAATCACGGCAGAATGTGTAAATCAATTGCATTAGAAAATGCATTAGTATGGGGTACAATTAGGATAATGGGAACAATGCAAAAAAAAAAAAAAAAAAAACTTGGCAATGGAGAAAGAACAGCAGTGACCAGCTAGAAAGCAGAAATGCTGGCTCAAGTGCATAAAAAAAGTATGAAGGATAAAAGACATAAGGCATTAGGAGGAGCCAACCTAACAACAGAGTACATATGATTAAAAGTGTTGACGTATCAAAATTATCAATATCAAATTGACAAAAATTAAAATAAATTGATACATGGATAATCTGGAGTCAGGTAGTTAATCGGTACACAAAGTAAACCAGTTGTCATGAACTTGGAAAGGACAGTGATGAAGACAGTGAGTCTGTAATGAAAGCTAAAGAAGATTTCAAGGTATTGTTGAAATTCCCTTTAGTAATGAATCCCATCAAACTCATTGAAGCAATGAATAAAAGCTCTAGGAGAAATAATTAAGTCAAAACTTTAAGGGATGCAGTCTCTTGATTGTGTGTAAGGATGTGAGACAACAGAAGAAGCTCAGGGCTTAAGTTCAGTTACATGCACAATACCTAAAACCATGGATAAGTAGAGTCATTGCTAATATAAATAAATAAACCTGCATTCAGGGAGCAAACGTGACGGCCAAGTGACTGCAGGAGAGAAAATGGATAATCTATCAGTGATACTACAATTTAATGAAGACCGAATGCTGATAAAGTGTACACTGGGATTGTCAGCTACACAGTAAGATCATATGTGCTAGATGTTGAAATATACTGCAGTGTGTGAAGGCAAACAGCGCTGTGTATGTGTGTTGGAAACCATAAGTATTGGAAACGTGAACAGAAACAGTCCAAAAATGGTGTAATTGTGGAGGTCAATGAAATGCTGGTTGTGGTGATTTAACACATATACAGGAGGCCATAAAAGCACAAAATGCAAAAATATCAGAGGACGAACAAAAAGGTTAAGCAAACAGAAGCAGCAGAAAGAGCTGGGACAAGCATAATATACAGCAACACAAACTAGAACAAAAACACAGTGAATATATATAAAGACTGGAAAATATCTGTGTTGAAGATGTTACAATAGAAGAAATAAGAAACTCAATAGTATGGGGTAAAATTAGGAAAATGGGAGGAATACAAAAAAAAAAAAAAAACCTTAGCAATGGAGAAAGAACAGCAGTGACAAGCTATAAAGCAGAAAAGCTGGCTCAAGTGCATAAAAAGGTATGAAGGATAACAGACATAAAGCATTAGGAGGAGCCAACCTAACAACATAGACTACATATGATTAAAAGCCTATTTGATAAGTGTTTTAATATTATACTGCATCTGCATAAATACAGAGGACAGGAAAACTCCCAGCTTCATGGAAGCATGCTGTTATTGTGTCAAATGTGAAACCAGGTAAAGATAGATCAAATATCAGCAAATTAATAAAGACAGAGGAAGATCACTGTATGCAGATGATGGGAGAGTTGTCCAAACATCAAACATGAAGCCATATCATACAAGTCATACAAACTGAAGTACATTAAGACAAAAACTGGGATAAAACTGGATATTTAGATATTTAGGGGTCTGGATTAATTCTAGGTTAACTTTCAAGACAGGTGTAAAAAAAGGCATAAATATATTAAGATGTTTAGCAGGAGTTGAACAGGGTAAGTATTCTGCAAGTTGAATATGATTGAAGAAAATATATGGTACTGAAATGATTGATTGATTAACACAACAAGTAATTGGAAATATATACACAAGTACTGAGGAAAATAGGAAAATAAAGAGTTTTGGCAAGAAATATGGAACAAAGAAACTGAGGGAGACAACTGTATAATATCCAAAAACAACTTAATGTTGTCTAGAAGAAGAGACAGTTAAATGTGTTTCATTGCAAAGCATATGAAAAAGAAAGAGAAGAGTTTGCACAGGAAAAAAGGCAATCTCCACCTTCGTTAGCACACAAGGAAGTTTTCTCCCAAAAGTCAGATTTTCCTGATTATTTACTCACTCAAGTGTCTTCCGAGATGTTTATGACTTTCTTGCTTGAGCCGAAGAGAAGTTGTTTTGGAGGGAAACAGTGCAGGAGTTTTCTCCGTCTGATGCAAATAAACGATCCAAAACCCAAATTTAAGCCGCTTCCAATGGCTCCACACGACCCATCCGACGAATAAAGGTCTTCTCTAGCGAAATGATCAGTCATTTTCAGAGAAAAAGAGCAAAATAAACACTTTTTAAGTACAAACGCTCACCTCGGTCCAGCTCTGTGAAGCGCGTCCACGAGGTGAGGAGCAAACAGTCTTATATAATGTCAGGTTCATTCATACCAGACGCTAGAGGGCGCTCTCTCCGTGGACTCATAGAAGTAACAACCTATGACCTTCAGGAAACTCCTTATATGGACAAATGCTTCCTGCTATCGATGTAGCTCAGGAGCAAAGCCACTAGAAGGCACTCTTTGTGGCCTATTTCATCTTCACAAATGTAAAGTTACTGACTGTATGCCCAATTTTAGGATTTTTTTTGTATTGATTTGAAATCATTTTATGAATCTCTCTGCTCACCACTTAATAAGAAAGCTGCTAAAACAACCGTATTGATGGAAAAAAATAATGACTTTGTTGTAAGGGTTACCTCCTGAGTATTCTTTGAAGCTGACATTTTATGTGTATTTTTTGTTTCAGTTATGATTTATTTTAATTTATTTATGATTTATTTATTTATTTTAAAAGATGTCTATGGCAACTTTTTATTTACTTGGTTTTCTCTTTATATTTATTTTTTGTTATTACTATTATTTAGGTATTTACTGTTTTGTATTCTGGTTGTGTATGTATTTTATTGCTTTGACTGTATCCACTGTGAATGTTATATGTTTAATAAAAAAAAAGAAGCCACTAGAAGGCAAGTCTGCAACAGCGGCTTTTGAGCCGGTTCTCAGGCTGTTTTATCTGGATTATTATATTTTTAAAATAATGCAGTGTCATCGGCCAATTGAAAAATTTTGACTTCTGTATTATTTTTAATTTCTTTTATCCCAGAATTGTTTAAAATTTGAATAAAGAGAAGTTTAGCAACTAATAAAAACAGAAAGGGGGGAATCGGACAACCTTGGTGTACACCACGATAGATTGCAAATATTTTGGGGGTCCTCTTTTTTTTTTAGAATAATAGAACTATTCATATTTTTATAAAACATTTCTATAATATCAATGAAATTATTCCCAAACCCAAAAACTTTCAGAGAGTGAAGTAAGAAGCCATGTCCAATAGAATCGAAGGCTTTACAAAAATCTAAAAACAAAATAAGAGTCCCTGACTCTATCTGGTCAGAGTAGTCTAAAAGGTCAAAAGTACGATGAATATTGTTACTAATATGTTCTTTTCATGAAGCCTGTTTGAGATTCATGAACAACTTGATCTATTCCTGATTTTAATCTTCTAGCATACCAATGCAAGCAGTTTGTAGTCTCCATTCAAGAGAGTAATAGGTCTCCAATTATCAATTTTAATGGGATCTTTGTGATCACTTTTTGATCTTCATGTCACAGTTTTAAGTCTGGATGTCCTGTACAGAGCACATTCAGGGCTTTCCAGAGAGACCAAATGTTTGGAAGATTCACCACTATTGACCACACCCTCTCCTTGGTCTTCAAATATGGCTAAGATTAATTTAGTGAAAGATTGTACATCCTTATGGAAATATGATTATATTTTGTAATTGTCATTTAAATCTGAATAATTTTCAAATTATTTGTCATAAAGCAGGATCTCAGGAAAATGTTATGGGTTTTCTAATCCAAATATGTCTTCCTGTTATGAAAGAGGACATAATTTCATACATGTCCACTGTAGAGGACACCAGGACTAAAAGCATGTTTATTTTGCATTTTGGGAGACATATTGAGTAGGAAAATAAATTATATATAAATTTTCTTATGAAATATTAGATATTATGAAAATCTGGCCAATTATTACTCCCATTATGACAATTATTTTGTCAACATGCTGTCCCAACAGCAACACATTAATATGCAAATTAGATATAGTGTATAGATACACTGTGTTTAATGGGAAAACCAGTGTATGGAAATTTTTACACACATATTGCATAAAACAAAATGGTATATCAAATAATTTTGTTATATATTTTATTTATATTTTTTGAGAATCATCCTTAAAGTTTGGCATAAAAAAAATCCTGAAACCTAAAAATAGATTGGTGATTTAAAAAGAAAAAATAAATCCCATTGTTCTTTGCATTTTTGATGTCTATTCATGCCATTTTACTTTTACTTTTTTTAAAAAAACTGAGTCCTAGTGTCATCTACAGAGGATATAGAATAAAATATGAATAAAATAAACATTTTCAAAAAAATTATTTTTCCTTTTTTTTCTCATGCTCTAAATAATGTAATGACATGAAAAATGAAAAAAAAAAAATCACAAATCTTTTTTCTGGGTCAGAAGGGAAAGTAACAAAGAGTAAAAAAAAAAGTAACGAGGTAATGAACAGCGAGAACACACTTCAATCCTCTGTCCCAGAGTGAAGATGACACCAGTTGATATATATAATGTATATATATATATACACAAATAATTGTATTAACAAAACAGGAAAAAATATAATATAAATGGGAGCTAAGGCTCAGGGGAGAGCAAGGCCTAAAATAACAAACAAAATAGTTCACTAACTAATTTAAGAAGGAGCTCTAACTAACCTTAAAGAAAAGAAAAGAAATATACAGCTAACTTCACTCACCTCCCTTGCTGCAAAAACAGAGGCAAAAAGCAGTATAAAAAGAAAAAGGCACTCTCCCCCTACAGCATCCCGCTTAACACACAGACTAGTATTTAAAATCACTCGAGACAAAAGAGCCATAATACACAGTAAAATCAACAGTGTAATATTTGCAGTGTTAAAAGTTATTAATTCCCAAAGAGTTGACTTAACAATCTACAGTGCTAAACAGTTATCATGTTCAGTGTTGTTATATGGTGTAATTTCACTTTTACACTGAAAGTGCGGAATAAAAAACCCGCCAAATTCTCTGGACTCCGCCCCTCAATGACTGCTGCCTCGCAAAGCGACGACGCCATTTTATCTTCATGCGACCGAGACGGTAAGTTGGATTGCTTTTCTCCTTATAAAATTACACAGGGAAAAAATATTTTTTGTTGATAATTTTACTCAGGATATGATTGGTGGTGAACACATTTAGAAATTACTAACTGCAAGTGTTTTTGTCAGGTTTACGGTGTTAAGTTCGTGAGGTGCAAAGATTTAACATTAGCCTATAGAAGAGTGTGAAAGTTTCTCATGCCGTTTCGATTTCCTGAAAAAGGTGATTTTACGTGTAAAATATTTTTTGGAATGCGCTTACAATATATGTTATATAACGATATACTTTCAGCTTCTTTCATTTTGGTTCGTTGACAGATCCTCTCGACTCATTCCTGCCGAGGCCTGGTTTACTACGAGTCTGGCACTGAAGTCTGAAGTCTGAAGCAGACATATTTGGGCGGTTTTCTACTCCGATGAGAGAATTCATCAAATGGTAAATTTATATTTGTTTTTGAAAGCAGTGAGAGGGACATTGCACTGTTTCCATGCTTTGAAACGGTAATAGTGGGACTGTTAAACATTAACATGCTACAGTTTCGTTTTTGTGACGCATGACACCGTGTTGAAGTGTCGTGTTGCGCCCGCAATATCTGCAGTAATATCTGAAACCTGAGAGATGTCTGTCCTTCCATTGACAGTCTACACAATACCACTTTGATGCTTCAGGTTCATAGAGAGATCATAAATCTAATCCAAATTAATCGAGCAGTTTAGTCCAAATTTTCTGAAGAGGCTCAATTGATGAACAGACTGATTTTTTTTTTCAAATTTAAACATTGATCAGAGAACATAAACAGAAAAACAGAAAATTTGGACTAAACCACATGGTGCGTATGGATTAGTTCTCTTTATGGATTAGATCTCTATGTGAAGTTTAAGTATGAAAGTGGTAGTTGCGTGGACCGTCATTCAAGGGACAGAAATATTGTATTCTATTAAAATATCTTCAATTGTGTTTCAAAGATAACAAAAGTCTTGGCTGAGTAAACAATGCAGTTTTCATTTTTGAACTAACCCTGTAGTAAAAGAATGTGGCCATATGCATCTAGTGTCGGTTCACTTGTGCATCACCCAAGATGCATGCTAATGCCAGGTGTGAACAGAGCCACTGTGTGACGACCAGTGTTGGGGACGTTACTTTAAAAAAGTAATAATTAGTTATAGTTACTAGTTACTTCTCACAAATAGTAACTGAGTTAGTAACTAAGTTACATCATTAAAAAAGTAACTAATTACCAGGGAAAGTAACTATTGAGTTACTTTAAAAAAATATTAAAATGTCAAATAACTTGGATGCCCTTAATATTAAATATGTTAAATTAATGAAATGGACACTAAACATAATAAATTATTATTATAAAACATTGTACATTAATCGATGCTATTTATCTACTGACACTTAGCATCAGTCAGTCAAGCATTATAATATGATATTATGATAATTTAGCATTATATGATGATAGAACTTTAGTAATTAGAATAACCAAGTATGAATTCATATTTGTCATGTTGACTGAACTTAGGACTTAGGGGGAAAAAATTGATAAGATAACAAAACTACTACGAATTATACCACTAATAACAATATAAAACGCACTAAGGATAAAGGAGCTGCTGGGTTCATGAATATTAATCACGTTGTATGCGTTTGCTCGAAATGATTCGCTGAAATCTAAACAGGGATGAGAATAGGTGAGTGCCGGCCAATGAGATTGTCGTTTGCGCATTAGCTCCGCCCACTAACAGAGAACCCGGCAGTTCTTAAAAGCTGAAGAATTCCAAAGGAACTCCGTTATTTTGACACGAAAAATACAACAAAGAATATCGTTTACATGTAGCACGTCAATTCTGCATGTTATGAAAGACTCTCTCGCTCTGTATCTTTCTTTTTGTGTGTGTGTGTGTGTGTGTGTGTGTATCTGTGCGTGTGTGTGTGTGAGAGAGAGAGAGAGACAAAACTACGGCGAGTCGTGCGCTTCACACTAGAGTTTACAGTAGGTCAAATACAGCTACACTGCTCATCCATTCAGATGAATTGAAAAATAAAATGATAATAATATTATAATAAATTATAGTAACGCCGCATTTTATTGTCAGTAACGGTAACGGCGTTGTAACGGGGGAAACAGTAATTAGTTTGATTACTCGTTACTGAAAACAATAACGCCGTTAGTAATGCTGTTTATTTATAACGCCGTTATTCCCATCTCTGCTTTTCATACACTCTTTTATTCAATGTCACCTCTTGCCACAGTAGTGACAAGCATCATCAGCTGGCTTCCTGTTTTGTGGTTTTTGTTAATATGTGATCCTACATTAGTCAGTTGCACAATAGACAGAATCAGCATATTTTCCTGTTTTGCACTGAGTGTGAATAACAACGAAACTTAAAAATGTTTCCTGTGTGATTACGAAAGATTAGTTAGAGCAAGTTAAGTTTTGTTTGTAAAGAACAGGTCTTTAGGCGTGGCTGTGGTGAGAACAGAAGACTTTAAAAACTAACAGAGGAGCTCACAGTCTTGACAAGACAGAACAGAAGAACTTCACACTTGGCTTAACATAAAGCTTACAAAATATAAACCAAAGTAAGTAGGCAATTCTTAACATTTGACATCTAACTGCTGGCAGCCAAATTAATACATGAGAACCAACTGTAAAATATTGAACATACTGTATGTTGTAATGCAATGTTTAAAGTGTTACTGATAAATCACAGTGGTATCCAGATGAATGACATAATTTGACAGCAGATTACAACTAAATTGTTTCAGTTGACAGTAGGATGTAATATTTTATACAAGCTTTTGCTTTTTACACTAGATGCACAAATGGCAAAGGAACCAGTGGTTTTTATCCTTTTCAGATTGTTTATATGTCAGTACTCTTTAGACAATTCACCTTAAGCTTTGCTATAACAAACAAACTTAAGGCAATTGATGTAATATTATTAAAAGTTTGTGTATTCTACTGCATAACACAACTTTCTGAACTTTTAAATTAACATTACTTCTCCAGGCAAACATGAACATGAAAAAACATCCAAATGAATTCTTTGAGAAACAACATATGAGTGTTAGAGATCTGCAAATGAATGATCGGGTTATAAGAACACATATGTATCAAAAATATCTTTCAAAAAACATCACAGATTATCCAACTACCACTGAATTTCACATCACAGGAGTGGCTCATGTCACTAACAGGACAAGTCTTCCAAAGATCTGGAAATCAGGGGGATTCAGTGCTACTAACCCAGATTCATTTTTATGGTGGAGCCTGAATATTAATGAAGAGGATATAACAGCAGCTGAGGAGCGTTACCTTGAGAAACTGTTCCCAGACAGAAATGAAGAAGAGAGAGCAGCTCAGATACCATTCCTGAGTAAATTCACCACATCGCCAGCATTCGATAAAACCTCACGATATGGAAACTTCCGGTTCACATTTCCTCTGACTGAACTGATGGAAGCCTACAAGCAGCAAAAATGTGATGGCCAAGAACCAGTTCTCAGGGTCTTTGGAACCAAACTGTTCAAGCAGGAGATTGAGTATGTTGTTCTTGTTCACAGCCCACAATGTAATGAGCAGTTCAGAGATTTCCCACTGCTTACATCCACATCCAGCCCAGTTGTTGCTTATGATGGACATCAAATCATCTGGAAAGCCCAAGCCATTTGTGAAACCCACCAAGTCCAACTGGAAACCAGTGGAAACACAGTACAGACGCAAACCAAGCATCCATTTCAGTTTTATGTGTGGGATCATGTTAGCCTTGTCTTTCACACCAAAGACATCCTTACCTTCCCTAAAAGAAAGCTTAAAGCAAGCCTCAGTTGTTGTAAACTGGATCCAAAGGTAAACCTTTCAAGTGGACTGAACTACTCTTCCCTTGAAGCAGCTAATAATTTCCTTAAAACCCTCACTGATGATGAAGATGGAGAAGAACATACATGAACATCTGGGGAGATAAACATGGACGTGGACTAAAGTTGTGCACATTTTTTAAGAACTTTTACAGTTCTGTGGATTTGAAGGGTTTTCCCAACCTATCACATAGCTTGTGGTAAGATAGTAAATAGATAAGGTAAATAAATAAAAGGTGGAGGGTGATTTGTATCGTACTAATATGTTTCACTTATCATTGAAAGGCTGTAATGAGATTTTAGAAAACTTTGAAACTGTCTGTAAAATGCATGATGTGGTTAAAAATCAATATACCAGAATAACTGTTTTGCTTTTAACCTGGAATACACTGTCATTCTTTCACTGATCTGGTCAGTGTGTTAGATTCTCACACATCTTAAAATAAAGCTTTTACTCTGTCTTTTGCTGCCAGTTACCCACCATGCCTTGCAACTTCTGCCTGTGTAATGTATACATAGTGGTGTCAATAAAGCATATCTGCTTAAGAGGTTGGTGTCTGACGTTATTTTCTCCCTGAGCTCATATTGAACACTGCAGTCACAAACAGCACAACTCATTTTACAAATAAAAAGTACCTAAAAACCTGCTCTCTCTAAAAACTCATGATGTGTCTGTAATCTGATAAAAAATAGACATAATACTGAGAGAGATGTTCATTCATAAACCTAACAGTAACAGTGATGAACACCAGGGGGGTATTCCAGAAAGCAGGTTATGTTTGAGGATAAGCGAGCGGATAACCTCAGCTTTCGGTTCCAAAATCGGAGGTAACTTTCAGGGTATGCAAGTAACTACAGTAACTTCCTCTCTGAAGATAACCTGCTCCGGAGCAGGTTCTGTTCCAGGGTTAGTTCACTTCAGAGCTATCAGCGCACGCGTGATCTACAGACGAGCCTTAAGTGGGCGTGACATATAGCGCACAATATTATATAATATTAGATTATGTAATATAGCCTATTATATATATATATATACATACATACATACAGTACATACATATAAAGCGCTAATATAAGTAACAAATAAGGTAATATATTATTCTAATATGGTTATTTTATTTATTTTATTGGCATATATAACAGTTATCTGTATAAATTATAAAACACTATGATAAGGTAATGTTTAATTTATTATATTATATATATTTATTACATTTTATATTATCATCTCACACATGGATCGGCATTTTCTATAATGTATTTCTATAATAAAAATACATATCTGATATGACTTAATATATAATTAGCATCAAACTAAAAATCTTAAGTCATATTCTCAATGATTAAAGATTAAACGGGAAAACAAATTATTGCACAACTATCAATTAGGTGGCGATATGCACCAAGCATGTAAACGACCATTGAACAAAAGAAGAAGAAAGAAACAGCATGGCGCGCTTTTTCTTAGCGTCCGTTTCCATAGTGACTCTTCATCGCTCTGTTGAGAATGTCTTGAGTCTTAACCAGGATCATAACTCTGAGTTGAATGAACTTGCTCCCGGACGTGTTTTTGGAACCACATACCTCGAGTAAGCAAGGTTTGGGGTTAATCAACCCAAAGTTCAGGGTTTAGCTGAAGGTAAGTTAACCGTGCTTTCTGGAATACACCCCTGGTGAATCCATCCGAAATGAGAGAGGAGAGAAACAAAAACAAAAAGAAAGAAAAAACAGTAATAGATTTGATAGTCGCAACCTTTTTTCTTTCTTTTTGCTTTTGTTTCTCTCCCATTTAATGACAAGACATTCCAGATAACATATTCCAGTGGGTTGAGTTTTTGGGTCTATAAAATCCGTAAACAGTTCTTCAGATCTTCATTGCTACACAGTAAAAAAAAAAAAACCAGTGTTTATATAGTCCACACTCAGAGTGTTAGAAAAGTAACAATGAAGCAGTGTTAAAGTTAATGAGATAATTAGTTTAGTAATTGAGTGATGATTGAGCATTAATGATGAACACCAGGGGCCCATTTCAATAAGGAGGTTCAACCAACTCGGAGTTTAAACTTGAACTCAGAGTTGACTTACTCTGAGATGAGAAACTCAGAGTTTTCGGTTACAGAACAGCTGAATTGTGTTAGTTTACTCAACTCTAAGTAGGTTGACTCTGAGTTTAGCGCGTGCACCACGACTATGAAAAGTCATGATCAGTGGAGCTCCGAAATTACGATTCACCATGGCAACAGCTCCCGCCAAAATGACGTCATCACGCATACTTCCGTCAATGCGTAACTTTAATTCTTAATAACTGTCAATAACTTAATAACCGTTATAATATCAGTGGTGAAAACTGTAAATTATTGAAATAATATTCATTTTAATGGTATCCCATGGCCACAAAAAAAACGAAAAAAAGGAAAAAGACAGAAAGAAGAAAAAAGAATGTGGCAGCAGCTAAAAGTATAAAAACACAATTCAATCAAGGTAAAGCTTTAAACATGAACGGTTCATCGGTGTGGGATAAATGACTTTACAAACTTATGACATTAAATATCATTCAATGTCTATTTCAATGCGCTGCAGCTTTTTCCACATAGTCTAACACTCGTTTCACATAATTAAATATTTTCTAATCCAACCTGTTACATTTCTTAATTAGAGTAATAAAATTAACTATACTGACTTGTAGACAGCAAGAAGGCAGAGGGAGAACCTGCAGCAGCACCACTGACAGATGAAGAGGTGATGGTCAAGTATTGGAAGATTTCTCAAATCCAAAAATAAAAAGAATAACTTTTGCTTTTGTATTAGGAAATAAAGATGACCAAAAAATTGTGAATTAGTTTATTTAACAGCTGTGGTGGTGGTTACGGCTCGTACTACCCCTCCATCTGGCATCCTTCCATTCCATACAGTAATCAGTTTCATTTTCAGAAGGTGCGATGGTGGAGATATGCTTGTCATCAATGCATCCATCAACACTGGAGATCCTGGAGGAAATTCTGATTATTGGGTTACTTCCAGACGTCACAGAAAGATGTTATATCAAGTGAACGTCATTTATCAGATTAGCCTCATTTAAACCGATTTCTACACCACTGACCTACAGTCCTGTGATAGCCTACTCTTCTTTGACGGATTTGTGCTCATGAAAAAAAATCTCAGAAAGAGCGTGAGAGCGATGCACACTTTCCTTAAAATCTGCATACAGGACTTATAATGTGCTCTGCATCTCCATGTTTTGAAGAAAACTAGGCCACCATTTAAAATAGGACCGCTCAAATAAATATGCACATGAATACGGTGTAAAAAAAATTATAATAAAATAAATAATATAAAGTATTTAGTCTTGTTTCCATGAAGGGAAAAAAAATAATTTAAGTGTTTTTTTTATTTTATTTTTTAAATTATCTCGCAATGCGGTAATAAATTAAATATAGCCCATTCTTGTTTCCGTTTGCATTAAGATTATTTTTCTTACCCTATGGAGAACACTTTTATATTTTAACAAGACTAAATATCTAGATATTTTTTATCTATAGAAAATGGAATTAAGAATTTTTAAATATTTGTACTTGAAATAAGACAAAAATATTCAGTAAGAAAAGCAATTTTGCAGCGTGAATGAATGCATGAGGTATTAAAACATCGCTTACACTTTAAAAAGGGGGAGGAGATGGAAAGATACTCTGGGTTTACCGAAGAAAACCTGCTCCCGACCAGGTTAGGTTCACAGCATAAGTTACCACGGTAACTGACTCTGAGTATAAGTTACCTCTCTATCAGAAACTGGCTTGACTTACCCTGCTTTCCCGGGTTTAACAAACCTCCCATTTTGAAACGGAAAACCCAGAGTTTCCCTCATTTCAGGGTTAACATACTCAGAGTTTTCACTTAACCTCCTTTCTGAAACGGGCCCCTACTGTTAACAAACTGAATCACTGAAAGAAAGAGAAACAAGAACAGAAAACAGAGACGAGACGAGCAGAAATACAAGAACTACAACTGACTTCAGCCACAGCCTTCGATGAAATCAACACAAGATAAAAGATGACATTAAATCTCTCAAGTTCTCAGCAGAGGATGATTAAACAACTCCACAAACAGCATCACCAGCTTCAAACATTACTAACCAGACTGACTTTAGATGTTGATGTTTTAGTTTTGTTTGAATTACCATTATCGAGGTCAGTGTTTGCTTTAGTTGGGCTCTTGACCCTTGACTTAAAATAATACAATTACTTTCCTTGCTATAACTGTGTGTTTTTTAGACATGTTTGTTTTGGTAATCAGATATTGAAGGTTGTGTTTCAATAAAAACAATCATCAGCATTTAGTGACTTTCATAACTGATTTAATTCAGAGCATCGTCATTGATTGGTTTAGTACTTAATTTGGTCCTACTTTATATTAAGTGTCCCTAATACCGGTGTACTTGCGTAGTAACTAGATGTGTACGTAGTATGTAACAACCGTGTAAGTACACATTGGTACATAGCAGGGATTGACATTAAGCATTCTCATGTGGTTGTCCTTCAGACAAGTAAATTTGTAAAAAAAAAAATCATCACTTGCCCGGAGATAATTTCTTTTTTTTAATTGAGTTATAAATATAATAATTTATAGTAGTTATACAAAACACCTTTAGTTTATTTAGTTAGATTTTTATTTTTAAATAAAATAATGAAAAAAATAATAAAGTGTGATAATACTGTTATATTTTAAAATAAAAAGGGAGTATTAATTACAAATACAATTATTTTATATTAAACTTAAAAATAAAATGCTAATATTTACTTTTTTTATTTTTTTATATATGAATTTTCAAACTTTTTATTTTTAGTATAATTAGACATGAATTGGTATAATAAGACATTTGGGCTGTTACCAAACAAATTAAACAAGATTAAATATCAACAAAATTCATCTTTGCAATGCAGAGGAGACACAGAAGCTGCATCTGAAGTGGAATAGATATATTTAACCACTGTTAATGCAGCTCTGAGGGACATGGAATGCTTTAATCTGCAGTTACAAATGCATAAATAATGTTTTGATTCATAAAAGTTGAATACTGATATTTGAATACTGACAAACTGTTTGGCAAGTCCTTTATAATAACCATCGGTCACAGAATCACTTTTACTATAATCAATACAACATCCATTTAACCAGAGATTAGACACACAATGAGTCTATGTTCACTCTCAAAGAGATCAATTCACTAATAGATTATTGTCATAATAAAAGTATAACAATCAACTACTGATCATTTTCTCTGGGCATTTGAGTTGCAACAAATATGTTCGAGGAACACATGGTTACAACAGCTAGAAGAAAAAAAAAAACTAACACAGAAGTCAAGGGTCAAGAGCACAACTAAAGCAGACACTGATCTCTAACATGGTTACTTCAAATGAAACAAATCAACATCTAAACCTTAGTTAATTCTCAATAAGATCTTCTGTAGATGTCTGACAGAAATAAAGTCAGTCTGGTTATTAATAAGTGGAGCTGGTGATGCTGTTTGTGGGGTTGTTTAATCAGATCTTGAGAGATTTAATGTATTTTATTTCAGTTGGTTTCATCTAAGGCCAGGGCCATGCAGAGACCTTTGGAGGGGCAGGTGCTCAAAGTATAAAAGGGGCACATGGAACAGCTTTTAATAGGGCTGTGCTCCTTGCTGATATGTGTATCGAAATGGATGCTTCTGTATTGATACAGCAGCAAATGCCATGACGCAGGTTTGAAAAAGTAACTGAACAGAAAAGACCATTTTAAGTTTAAATGTTAAAGACATATTTTGCACCTCTTAACTACTCTGGAATTATATTATTATTATTATTATTGTTGTTGTTATTGTGTTTACAGGGTATGGTGGTTTTGCTGTTGTAAACACTACTGTTGTTGTTGTAGAAAAAAATATTCCTGTCTTATTTAAAATAGAATTCTATTCTAATCCTGTTCTGAATTTATTCATTTTTTGAATGATAATGATTATAAAAACAGGATTGATAAGTATAATTCGGAGGACAAATCAAAAAAAATATTTTTATACTGAGAAAATCAGTATAAGCTTGTTTTACCAGTGTTGTGATAAGGCACTCTACGTTTTTTATATAAATACTGTAATAATAATAGTTCAAAGTATGAATAGTTTTTAGTAAGATAACATTAAAAAAAACAAGGCACCTCGAAGCGCTTTAAACTTTTCCCAATTAAACAGCAAGAACGAAAGAGAACAAGCACCTTTGTTTGAATTGCTGTGTGTAGAACTACGTTAGCTGCATTTTTAATATTAATTTTAATAAATGTAAATTTGTCCCCGACACTTTATTCAAGCTCGAGCAGGTGTTTTCACATAGAGGTTTCTAGATTTAAATCTAGATTTAAATTAAAGAGACATGACCTGACGTATTATTCGTATCCAAAATGAGGAGATATGAATATCAGGAGAGCTGAACACTCTCGTGCAGTGCATGTTTAATTCATACTCGAAGCCAGAGGGCCTCTCGCGCAGAAACTCTTGACGTGCATATGGACAAACTCACGCGGCTATCGCTGTAGCGGAGCTGAATAAAAAGCAGAAACGTTTTTACTGATGAAACGTAAAGACAATAAAAGATTGCGAAAATATATGGTTTATGTGTGTTTTTCCAAGTTATCTTCAGGTAATAAATAAATAAACTATATGAAAAATGCAGTACTGATTGACATATCATTTAGTACAGAAACTATAAAATATATTTCCTGAATTATTCTGTGATAAAATGGGAAAAGGGTGTTCGTAGTAGCCTTTATAAACCAATCATAAAATTATCATTAGGAAAACATTGAACAAAAATATTGTAGCCCCTTGCTGCAGAGCTGACCTTGCTTCCACAGGCTACACACAGCAATATAAACAACAGCTGCGCATGATCTCTTCATGCCGTTCTCGTAAAATAATAATAATTCAATAATATAAGTTTACATGCACACCGCTCCGCTGAGAACTCCACTTACCGGCAGCCGCGGACGTTATTGAAGGCATCCTAAACGCATGTCTGAACTTCAGGGATCTTCCCGATGAGATCGTCAGGTGAAAGGTCATCATGTGGATCATTTAATTTACCGCTAAACTATTATTAATTAATTTTACTAATAGTTAGACTGGGCAGGCCTTCACAAAAGGGCGTTTAATCACAATAAATAAATAAATAAATAAATTGCCTTGACAAAAGGGCACTTTGGGCATCAAGGGGAAAATGGGCAGGTGCTCAAGCACCCACAGCCCCCCCCCTCTGCATGTGCATGTTCAGAAGAAGAGCTGCCCTGTCCTGCGAAAATGTAAACAGGTTTGTGTCAGTAATTTGCTCAGAGCAAAGAAAGAGAACTAATAGGAACCTGGTATTTCTATGTTCTTTTTTTCATGTGTCTAATAGACATGAACACATTCTTTGAAAAACATCTATGACCTTTGAAACATGCCTGCTCTTCATGCTCTATGTATGTTAACTATGGTTTCACTAATAATAAAAAAATATTGCATAAAGCATCCATATTTATCCATGCCCATGTTGATTAGAGTATTAAAAACTTGAAAAGTATTAATTTAAGGTACATTTAGAACAGATAAAAATTAAAATTAAAATTTTACCTGATAAAGTACAAACTATAGAATGAATGTGCATTTTCAATAATCCAGTCTGCAGTTTTTGATCAGTCCAATGCGAAAATCCACCCACATAAATCCGTTTTAAATAATATAATAATTTATACTTCTGACGCATCCCTTTTCTTAAAAAAAAAAAACAGTTTAAAGGTTCAATTGTGAGGTTTATCATTTTATAATTTATTTATTTTTTTGTTAAAACTTGTATCTCAATGGTAAATCAATTGCTATTTCGTGGTCTACAACATGAAAGAATAAAAGTGTCTGCTAAATGAATAAATGTAAATGAAAGAATTCCATTATAACATGTACATGCAAAACGTAGAAACATTGGACTGAACTAGGGCACCATTGTGCAGCAGCTAGCATCATGACAGAAAAGGAACCGCAAGGTTGATCTAGGTAAATGTGTGCAAATGTATAGGGCCCCATTCCTATATTTGCCTGGGGCCCCCAATTCACTAAGTCCGCCCCTGGGTATGGGAACAACATATTTTGAGTTTTTATATTTAGGATATGGTCATTACACTACATTGCTGGGCTGTATTTGACTGGAGAATTCATAAAGAAACGTTTGTTGAAAGATGAAGCAGTGCTAGATCTGACTGCAGCTGAATCACAATATAATAAGTAAAAGATTTCATAATGCTTTGTTTGAAAATGTCCATTTTATTTTGATTGTGTTGTCAAAACACTCAAAAGATGCAATAGCGAAGTGAAGTTGATACCTTCCCTGTGTAATGATGTAAGCCAATCATAACAGTGGCTGATTCCTGAGAAGCCTTAAAGTAGACACCTCTTAAAAATAGCCGTTTCTGAGAGAGGTTCAGAATGAGGGCTGCAAATTATCATTTTTCCACATTTGTTTTTTTTTTTTGTGCAAAAAACTTTATTAACATTATAAGTAAACCTCAAGAAACATATTAAAATAGTAACAAAACAAAAAAATCCATATCATGACCCCTTTAAGAATCTGTTCATGTTTTCCATCTGAACTAGATGATTTTTATTTCTATAAAAAGGCAAAACAACACTGGGAGGTGCCGTGGTTGGCACGTCCCCCAGAACGTGATTTCTTCCAATGGGAATCAATCTATGGAAATTGATCACGATTTCTACCGAGGCATGACCTGAGAGTTGTGTAGAATTTCAGCACAGCTCCACCTAGTGTCTGAAAAATAGAATATGGATATTTTTGCTTTAAAGGGGACCTATTATGCTCCTTTTTACAAGATGTAAAATATGTCTCTGATGTTCCCAGAGTGTGTATGTGAAGTTTTAGCTCAAAATACCCGACAGATAATTTTTTATAGCTTGTTAAAATTGCCACTTTTAGGGTGTGAACCAAAACGCCCTGTATTTGAGTATGTTGCTTTAAATGCGAGAGAGCTGTTGCTCCCAGAGAAGAGGGCAGAGCTTCAAGAGCTCAAGCTCGCATTAGCAGTGCTAGACTTTGCAAATAAACATTCCACTATTAATACAAGCCTGTTATCTTTACTGAAAACGTACTCCGTTTCAAAGTCAGTCATCTGGTTGTACTGTGCATAATAAATTTGCGTTTATGAATTGCACAGACAATGGAGCACAGCGCGATGAAAATAACAACATAGCTGGTCTCATGGTGCATGGCATGCTATCACAAACTTTATAAGTCCCACTCGTGATTATGAGCTCAACAAACTCAAACGATCGACTCACATTGCTTTCATATGCAACTTTTAACCACCACATTCATATTCACGATCATTCATGAAGACAGCACCAGTGAAAACAGACAGAGACAATGGTAGCTTTAGCATCATTAGCCTTACAGAGTGCTAAGAAGCTTATTCAGAAGGGCATTTTGAAAAACAAACACGTGATACTTACTTTGTCTGGAGCTGACGTTCGTGCACGAAGTGTTGGTATTGATCTCTACACGTATTGGGGACTTTACAGATTTTTTCCGGGACATTTCCTTAGACAATTAAACTTGACCACAGTGTCCTCAGCGGCTCAGATGAGGGGAGATTATGACGACTTCTATGTTCGTTAGTGCATCCCAAAACACAACACTTGAAAAGCCTCTTTGGCGCTGACATTGTATATCTCCAGCAGCTACAGCAAGTAATCAGTAATGATGGAGGTGGACCACAGCTTCTCACTCAGGGCTGTGTCTGTGCTTATAGGGCAGCGTCACAAATGGACGGGACTTTTTCCCCTCAGTGATGTGAACAGAGGGAGAATCTGAAACAGCTCCTTCTGAGAGACTGTTTGTGATTTTTTTTAGATTATACATAAATGAGTGGGTGGATTTTTACCATTATAGGCTGGATGTTTCACACACTGCAGCCACACAACTGTGTTCAAACACATTATAAAAGTGTTTTTTGCATAATAGGTCCCCTTTAAAAACATCATGAGATTCAGTGAACGACACTTAATTTCCCCATGTTGGCCAGTAAAATGCTCTATTTGTGATTGTTTTTGTTTTTGGACACTTTCTAGCAGTTAAAATGAGGGGAAAATATTTCAAGTTATTGATCTCCTATTTTTAATTGTTTTTGTGTATAGGTGATCATTTGCATGCATCAAGTAAATCAGTTGCTATTATTGGTGAAAGTGTGAAACTCACCTGTAATTACCCTGAGAAACACGAGACCATCAAACACATCTGCAAAGAGAACGAGGAGAAGATCTGTGAGAGCATCAGTTCATCAGAGAAGCAGCGCTTTGAGTTTTCTGACAGTACAGCAGGAGTTTATACAGCGAGCATCAGTAATGTGAGGCTGAGAGATGCTGGAGTTTACTGGTGTGGAGCAGAAACCAGACACAAGCATCTGACTTCTGTTTCTCTCATCAATAAACATGAACTGACTTTATCCAGTAGGTACAGTCACCATAAACCATGCACTTCAATAATATATGCATGTATTTTACAGTGTATAAATATGTCTCTAATCTCTTTGACTATCAGTGCCTCCAGTGATCAGACGTGAAGGAGATTCAGTCGAGATCAGATGTCCTTATGATGAAAAATATTCAACAGAAATAAAGCTTCTGTGCAAAGGAAAGTGTTTCACTCGAGATGCTCAAAATATAATTCAATCAGATGAAGATCATGTTAAAAAAACAAAGATTTCAGTAAAGGACGACACTGAACTCAATCTCTTCATTGTGACCATAACTGACCTGAGAGCAGAGGATTCTGGGAAATACTGGTGTTCAGTGAAAGACATGTTTAATCTTCCCTTTGAGCTCATGATCATCATGAAGGACGGTGAGGCTGTTTATTTGGGAGAAGTCTCAATGTTTCTGATCATTTTGTTATCAAACTCATATTTAATGTTGTGCTCTTCAGTGATCTCTCATGAAGCGTCTGTCGGAGGATCAGCGTCCATCAGATGTAAACACATCAGAAATCAAACACAGAGGTTTTTCTGCAGAGGAGATCAGCTCAATATCTGTGTCAGAGACGGATTTCGTGTTTCATCGGGTAACAGCACAAACAGCAGATTCTCTCTGACTGAAGAAACCTCTGCTGGAGTCTTTACTGTGAAGATCAGCAATCTGAGAGCAGAGGATTCTGGGAAATACTGGTGTGGAGAGGAGAGTTCTGGGTCCTTCATACTCACTGAAGTTCAGCTACATGTGACCAAAGGTAAAATACTTTCATTAAAGGGATAGTGTGACCATAAATGTAATTAATCTGTAAATGTAATAAAAATACTTTTTTTTTTTTTTAAACCTCGTTAATAATTACGTGTGTGTGTGTGTGTGTGTGTGTGTGTGTGTGTGTGTGTGTGTGTGTGTGTTTTAATGCAACATAGTGAAAGTCAATGGGGTCCAATGCTGTTTGATTACCAACATTCGTCAAAATATATTTTGTGCTCCACTGGAAAATAAGCTCATACAGTACAGATTTCAAGCAACATGAGGCTCAATTAATGATGAACAGAACACCAGAAAATGTCCAAAAAATCTTTCATTGTGGTCATTTTTTGGTGTGCTGTCCCTTTAAAGCAGCATGCTGTGGTAAAGTCTGCAGCTTCAGTCTGATCATTTTCACACCAACTTTAAACCACAAACAGGAAGCAACCAACCAGTAGCTGTCTTTGCAATGTTTCACCTGTTTAACTTGAAATAGGCCTTGCAACAGAAGGGGTACTCAGATCCCCTCCCCAGGGTCAGAAATTAACAGGAGTTTAAGGCAAAAATGGCAACAAAATGAAAAAAGCTGCAAAAATCCATGATACGGTGAAAAAAAAAAAAAAGCCTCTGTATAGGGTCTTGTTTTTAAAGGTTACATATCATGAAAATCTGACTTTTCCAGGTGTTACGTGCCATAATCAGGTCCGCGGTGCATCTAAGAAAACGTGAAAAAGATTAACCCAGTAACTTTGTTTTAGTAAGCCTTTTTCTACAAGCGTCTGAAAAAACGAGCGCGTCTGATCTCGCTCCCCAAGTGACGTTGAAAAGGGATCTCATTATAATATTGCCGCCCCTTAATCTGTAAGCTTCCACCCACGGCGCTGTTATTTTGATTTCACAAATGACAACGGTGTAACAGTTCTAATGCCATGGAGAAAGTTTGCACAAAACATGCTAACTGTTCTGTCTTTGGCTGCACAGAACATTATTTTTTGTTGTCTCAGAGGAGACAACAGAGCGGTGGATTTATTGATTTATTTACTGTATATTGCTGCTGCCATACAGATCTAATATAAACACGTGATTTATTTCCCAGCTGTTTACCTTCACAGAGATAACCGACTGTTTTTTGTCACTCATGTGTTTTTAACGTAAACTTAACGTATGAATGAGAACTTAGTTTAATACTCGCATGCTGTAACACTGGCTTTGTGCTTCAGATGTGTGCACTCAGAAAACCGTATATCAGAAGTTTACTAATATCGTTTAAAACGCATGATTTCAGTGCGATAAACATCATAATCAGAGCCAAGACAGATGGGGGCGGGGAGCAGCAGCTCATTTGAATTTAAAGAGACATGCACGAAAACAGCCCGTTTCTGCTTACACTCAAAATAGGCTTTTTCAAAATGATATAATAAATGATCTGTGGGGTATATTTTGTGCTGAAACTTCACAGACACATTCTGGGGACACCTGAGAATTATATTACATATTCTAAAAAGGGGAATAATATGTCTCCTTTAAAATTTATAAGCAATTCCACACAGCAAGAGTGTTGTTTTCCTGATTATCAGTGGTACGTTTGCAAATGTAATATTGATTTTGATACATTTCAATAAACAAGCAGTTAATATTAGGTGGCTTATATTTTAGACACAATAATATCAATATTGACTGTTTTTGCTCTATTTTGGCAATGAAAATAGTCCAAACAGTAGAGCCATTGCGCTTCTCTGAACAAGTTTTGGTTTCATTACTGAATGAATCCACGTTTTTGAATGAAACTGTCTATGAATGACTCGACAACTCACTCGTAAAGAGCGGGCTTGTTTAAATACACAGATTTAGACAAGAATGGCTCCTAAGGTGTTTTCTGTTGGATGTAATAATGAACATAGAAGTCATTTACTCCCGACATCTGAGCCGCTGAAGACGCAGATGATTACCTTGGTTTTTGTAGGGAATGCGCCCCCGATCTAAATAATTGTGTCAATGTTCGCGCAAATCATTTGTTATCCAGCTTCACCTACAGAAGTAGTGAGTATAAGTTTTTTTTTTTTTTTTTTTAATGAATCTTTGCAAATCGCCTTTCCTAATAACGTGCTAGTTAGTAAGTTCCGCAGCTGAAGTTTACAGTCTCATGAGAATGGCTCGTCACCCCACGCAAGAGAGGGGCGGGGTCAGCAGAGCTCATTATCATTTAAAGGGACATGAACCGAAGCCGTTTTTGACAGGGTAAAAAGGGTGTTGTTTTACACTACCATTGCAAAATTATGTTATAGACTTTTCATTAAGACCCTAAAGAATCATATCAACTTGTGGAAAATGGGCATCTGATGACCCCTTTAAAGTCTCTTGAATGTATTGACTGGCTCCGGACAGTCAGTTGAAATTGCATCTTATTTGCAATTGCAATTTCTCTCATTTCACTGCTGGTTATACAATCTCTGTATAGTCGTGTATGTGACAAATAAAACTTGAAACATCTCTCAAGATCTCGGCAAAAAGTCTAAATTTCTTTCCAGAACATGATGCATGATGGGATACACTTAGCCTCAAATACCCATTACAGTCTAGTGCACTTACGTCCTGGCTAGTGTGGGTATTTGGGCAGGCCCACTGTCACTTGCTTTGTCCCTCAATGAATCAGCCATTTTGAACAAATCATTGGACTAAACGATTCAATGACTCACTAAGACAATGATTTGCCCAACACCTACTGGTGGTTTTAGTGTCATTTTCTTTTAGCTGAGGCACTGAGATTTTTATTTTTGGATGCAATTGTAACAATAGTTCTAGAAATCCGTTATAATAATGGATTATATAAATCTATTAAGTGTGAAAAATAATATAACATTGTTAAATAGTAATTATGACGATAGTATTATAGACGATAGTAATTATGTTTACTAATAATTTAGTAAAAGTAATTGCAGTCGCACTACACACAATGCTTTAGACAAAAAATAAAATAAAATAAAAAAATATATCAATGTTTGTGATTCGTTCGTGTGATTTCAGGCTTTTCTGTGAGAGTTGTGGTTTCTGTGGGGTTGAGCCTGCTGGCTGTGTGTTTAGCACTCGTGTTGTTCAAAATAAAACACAGCCGCAAACACGGTGAGACAAAAACATGCTACTAGGACATTTAATAAATCTGAGTTTGTTGCTCTTTGCTGTAAAATTATCTCCCATTTTCTTTCTCTTGTTCGCACACAGATGTCATCTCATCATCAGACAGAAGAGAGACAGGAGATCATGAAACAGTGAGTTTCACTGATTTTTGCTTAAATATGTGAGAAGTTGGTATGAATGCTGTACCTTTGAATAAGAGTTCATGTTTGTGGGATTTTACTTATTGCAGGCTCAAGAAGAGATTCAAGTCTCAGATCCTGAATCAACTCATCTCTATTCAACAGTCCAGTCACCCACAATCCCCTCTGATGGGCTCCTGTACTCTGCTGTCAGTTTCCAGAAGCGTGAAGAGTCTCTCAGTGATGCTACAGTCAAATTCAGAAAAGAGGAGATTCACTGTGATTATGCATCTGTCAATCACAGTATCACACCAAAAAAATATTAGCACAGGATTTCTGTTTTTATACATAACTAGAACCTGTCACTAAGAATAATGACCGAGCTGCTTGTAACAATCATTCAGTTTCATTGAACAAGTTAATGAGCAGTCAGCGACATCTACAGGTCCCTGTTGGGAAAGAAGCTGAAATATGTCTCTGTGACAGAAAGAAATATTGATTTCTATTTCAAATGTTGAAGTGAAATGTGAACTGAAGACAAAACTTTTTTTCTTTCATAAAAGTGTCTTTAATCTTTGTAAGCGTCAGTTTTCCAGAAGAGAATAATTAGGTTATGAACATTAAGCCAATCTGTGATGAGTGCAGGTAAATATTTGTAATGATAGTTTATCATTATAATTGCAAGTTATGTCATGCATGTCAGTTTGTTTTTAAATGTGATGTACATATCATGACTCGCTAGGTTTTAAATGTATTTTATAATTGTAAAAAAAAAGTTTATGCACTTAAATTGCAGTATCGGATATTTAAAAGTGTAAATAATTTTAAATTAGAAAAGTAATTAATTACATTGTAACGTGTCAATTTCAATCCTCAAAAGACAAAAACAAAAAACACAACTCTGTTTTGGAATCATATGTTTGTATTATTCTTGTATACACTGTAGATCTTTTTGGATAACATTTTCTGCTAAATGAATAAATGTTGTTTGTTACTACATCAGTCACTGACGACTCAATTTCAGACACAGTGAGGACTAATACTAACATGAACAAACCATTAACTACTTCTAATGTTTTTCACTGTGGAAACACCCATAGCCTGGAAAACAGCTAGTGTCTGTCAACGTTAATCTTTAGTTAATGGTGCATTTGGTCTTAATTAAAAACACTTTCTTGTAATCAGGTAAGTTAAGTCTGTAGGTGATGATATTTGTCATGAACACACTGACAGCTATTAAGTCGCTATATAATTAAACTACGAAGGACAAGCGGTATAGCAAATAGTGATGCACTGAAACCGGTATCGGCCCGATACTGTGACTCTGTACTTGTGCTTAATAAAACGTCCCAATATCAAAAACCAATACAGTGCTGTGTCCAGACAAAGAAACCCTAACAACAGAGAGCAGAATGGAGTTATTAGAGATTAAGGATGTCTATGAAGTACATGCATGTAATTAATATGATGTTAAAGTGGTCATATGATGTAATTTCAAGTTTCTCTTTCTCTTTGGAGTGTTACAAGCTGTTTGTGCATAAGATTCCTGAAGTTACAAAGACTAAAGTCTCAAAACCAAAGAGATATTCTTTATCAAAGTTAAGACTCTGCCACGCCCTCCTAAAACGGCTCATTCAAACACACCTCCACATGTCTACATCACGGTGTGGGAAGATTTGCATAACAATCGCCCAAATGTATACGCAATGAAAGAAGGCGGAACTATTGTTCTCGCTGTAGTATTGTTGCTGCTGCCGGCGCCATGTCCAGGAGACGCTGTGTTTCGTTGTGAAAGAGAAACTACTTTGTTTGGGCTTCCAAAAGAGAACAACTAGAAATGTACCAACAATCATTTAAAAATACACACTTTTTGATATATACCATAAAAATAACAGGTAGCCCATCTGAATTATATAACAATTAGGCTATCGATCTCATATTAGCCTACCAAAATTTAATTAACAGTAGAAGTGAAATCATATTGTAGTCTTTAAATCTGGGTTCTGTCTTACGTTTTAAAATCACTTACAGAGGAAGTTTGGTCCCATCAGACTAACATGACAGTCACGACTCATGCCACTGTAAGCTTTTCTTTTGTTTTCACTCACGATCTGCTTACATTACAACACATATTACAATAAAGGGACAGTTCACCCAAAAATGAAAATCCTGTCATCATTTACTCACCCTCAAGTGGTTTCAAACCTGTATGAATGTCTTTGTTCTGCTGAACACAAAGGAATATATTCTGAAGAATATGGAAACAAAGCAGTTCTGGGGCACCATTGACTTCCATAGTATTTGTTTCCTACTATGGAAGTCAATGGTGCCCCAAAACAGCCTGGTTAAAACTTTCTTCAAAATATCTTCCTTTGTGTTCAGCAGAACAAAGAAATTCATACAGGTTTGGATACTTGAGGGTGAGTAAATGACAGAATTTTAATTTTTGGGTGAACCATCCCTTTAAGTAGGCACACTTGTTTTACCCCTATTTGACGCCACCTATTGTTGTGGGTGTATTATTGGCATGTCAAAGTCTAGACCCTGAATATAAGACGACCGTGTTTTTTCAGATGCATTTCCAAGAAAAAAAAAAAAAAAAAAAAAAACTGTCTTATATTCGGGTCAATGCGATAAGTAAAACAATGCACAAGTTACTTAGATTACTTGATTGTAAAGAGAGAGAGCAAGCGAGAGACTTCTGCATGATCTTGATTGATGTACACTCACTATGGACACGCATCATTTGGATTAAAACTATATCATACATATATTACAGAAATCATAGGGGGAGTCACTAAAAACATTTATTTTAACGTCAAGCATACACAACTTTATTTAAAGCGAAAGTGAAATATGCGTCTCTCATTCTCCACCAATACAAATGTTTGCACGTTGCACATTAAACTTGCTTGCCGTTAATTGCATTATATGAGTCACAGCACATAGATTTATGTATGTGTGTGGTTCCCTGCATTATTACAATTACTCCATTATTGCAATGGAGCAGCTCTAATGTACTATTAAATTAAAAGATGAAATACCATAGAGCAAAAAAAATAAACAGTGAAAGTAACAAAACAGAGCACGACAACAAGGACTGCCTGATGGCCCGGGGTCAGCGAGAAAGACGCTCGGGACAGTTGAGGGATTTGTCACTTGCCAGATCAGGCCACTAAAGCGTCATCACAAAAGTTCATCATGTGCATGTGTTTTTAAGCCTTGTTAATTTAAAAATTAGAGCGATTTAAAACCATTCGGGTGCGAAAGACAAGTACATTCAGTACTCGCAGGCAAATGCATACAAAAGTAGCCTATGTCAAAATACCTGTCTTGGCAAGTAACTTTGTAGCTTTAACAATGATTAATCTATATTTAATTTATACAGTGGTGTACAGATGCACCGATCGACCGGACATTTTTTTTTGTTTTATTTCAGACCATCTTCTGTTCCTTGCTTGCACACAAACTGCACTGCAATCATTTTCCAAAATGCCATTTGTGTGGAAAAATTACGTTATTATTAGTCTGTAAACGGCCGTTAACAGAGGCCAGAGATGCTGAATACAGTCTTCAAAAAGAGAAGAAAATACTACAGCAGACAGAGCAAGATCACAGTTCACGATGCGTGAAATATAGGAAGAAAATCCAAATTTGATATGAATGTGTCTCTGAGGGAAACTGGCTGTTTTCAGAAATGTTTACCTGACGTTTTCTTTTCATCTTGCCTTCATATAATGCATTTAAATTAGTGTTCATACCCACAGCCCTGCTGTGTTTACAGTGGAAACCAAGAAACCACTATCACTGTTGTTATATAAGCACCACCTGCTGTCAGAGAGTGACATTGCGTCTCACTCAGCCCGTCTGCTGTTTTCTGTTTCATGCTATGTTTAAAGCCGGGCATACACTGTGCGATTTTCGTCCGATTTTGAGCCGAATTCTGACTCGTGCGACTGTTTTTTGAGTTGGGCCGATTTTCAGCTTTGTCGTGCGTCATTTGTCGTGCAGTGTACAGGTGGAAACGAGAAGCGATAAGTCTCTCCCGACAGGCAATCGGACGGTTGGATGAATTTCTGGCATGTCAGAAATTTTGGTCGCTCCTCGTGAGGGTATCGCACAGCTGAAGCAGATCTACGAACAGACTGCCCTAAACTCAGTGCTTTTTCCCTCACTGCGCCTGCGCGGAAATAGAACTTTAACCATTTAATCTTTATTGCAGCAAGAAAGAAAACGACAAGAGGGAGATTTTTGATAAAATAATGTTATTATCACGGGAAATGTGAACCATTGTCCATCATTTTGCAATTAGTGATAAAGACAAACAAGTCGCCAAGTTATAAATATTTCAGTTTTAAACCATGAAGGCGAGCCAGTGCATACCACACAAACAATTTGCAAACTTCATGAGCGTAATGCCCGTGAAGACGTTTTAAACTCCAGTCAATTCATTAAGCTACAGAAAGTGAAAGTAAAAACTGACCGAGCTTTCGGCATCTGTTGCTGCATAACGGCACATTCTCTCAGAGGAGACGAAAGATATGGGTAGTATTGGGTTTTGTCTTAATTTATTTTCAAAAAAAAATAAAAAAATCCCTTATGGTTGACAGGCTATACGTAGTGAAAAACAACAACAACGGAATTTAAGTGTTTCGTGTTAAACAAGCTGTTTTTGGAATTTCCATGTCTTTAATAAAGGTTTTATTTTCATTGACTGAATATATTAATTAAGCTGTTCATTCAGTGTTCAGAGTCCGGACATAGGCAAGCTATAGACAGTTGGGAATTTTAATTATAGGCCTATTAATTGTAGAATATATCTAAATGTATTAAATAATTTTCAGCGAGGAGTAATCTAAATCAATCTATTATCTGCGCCTCAGCACAATTATTTCGGGCCAAATGAATTGTAGTAGACCTATACATTTAATAATAAAACTACCATAATAATAATAGTAGTAATTGAATTCATTAATTGGAAATGCCAAATCCTCAAGATATCACCGATATTTTTTTTTAAGTTATCTCTGGCTATCGTCCATATACGGTGTCATCGTCTGCGCAAGCGCAACCCGAGTATTTCACACGTATAGTGTGAGCACATAAATCGTGCTCGACAATCAGACCGTATAGTGAGAGCACATAAATCGTGAGCTTTGGCTTTACATCGCATGCGATCTTCTCGTACAGTGTGAGTTGATACCTTGCTGAAATCGGACGAAAATCGCAGTGTATGCCCGGCTTTAAGCAGCATAATTTCACAAAGCTAAAGTCAGACCATTCCGTTTTTGCTTCAGATTTTGAAATTATACAGTCTAATATAAATCAAACATTGCACTTTTTTTTGGATCGATTCGTGATTAAAATGCAGTGTTATTAAAAAAGAATTACAAAGATACACATTACAAATACACATTTTTATTTATTGCAAACAGTGCTTTATTTTCAGGTACAATAGGCATATTTAGCAAGAGCATTCAAGAAACTAAACGAACAAATATAAAAATAAAACACTATATAGATTGATTCCTATTAAATCAACTATTATTTTTTTTTTCAGTCAAGAGTAGAGAGTTATTTTTTTTCTCTTTGTTTTGTTGTTTTAACATTAAATAATTAAATTCTGTCATCTGTCTGTCGATTCTGTCATAGTGTTTTATATGTATACCATCATTTACTCACTCAAAATTTGTCTCAAAGGGTTACTCCACCCCAATATGACAATTTTGTCATTAATCACTTACCCCCATGTCGTTCCAAACCCGCAAAAGCTTCGTTTGTCTTCGGAACACAATTTAAGATATTTTGGATGAAAACCGGTAGGCTTGTGACTCTTCCATTGACTGCCAAGTAAAAGACATTGTCAAGGCCCAGAAAAGTATGAAAGACATCGTCAGAATAGTCCATCTGCCATCAGTGGTTCAATCTGAACTTTATGAAGCGACGAGAATACTTCTTGTACGCAAAGAAAATAAAAACAACTTTATTCAACAATTCATCTCATCTTCATCACCGTAGCACCATTTGTGAGAATGTCCGCTGAACGCAAATTGCGATTGCTGTTCTGTGTCAGCTGCAATTTTATCGTCCAGGATCAAAAATCGTCATATCGCACACCCCAACACAATATCGGATTTGGATCGGTCTAGTCTCACTCAGAAAATGCCAGTATCGGAGCCGATACCGATCTGAGTATAGGATCGATGCATCCCTAGTGTAGACTGTAGGGAGTGTAGGAGTGAACGCCTCAGTGGCAGCCACAAAAACAAACACCAAATCCTAAAATTCATTGCCAATGCTCTGATCTTCCTCATGCTGTCAAGCACAAGAATACAAGACCGGGCCATTGTTTAACTGTGGATGGTAAAGCTCAGTTGGTCAAACACCAATCCCAAGGCTCCTTGCTGCTGTTACTGTTGTGGATCCCAATTACACAATGATGTTTGGTCGACTGACAGGTCTGCAGGGATCACAAGCATCTCTGACTTCACGATCCTCCATCCAGGCAGAGAAGTCTGAAAGGCAAGCAGAAAAACAAGCTGAGAAAGTGAGATCATCAGGAAAAGACTGAAAATGATGAATGAAGGAAGGTGGATCTGCTGGAGGATTGAGTGTTGGCTTTTCTGATGTACAGTAGTGGCCAAAAGTGATGTACAGACAGGATATAGGTTTTAAATAATCAAACAGACAGGATATATATATATATATATATATATATATATATATATATATATTTTTTTTTTTTTTTTTTATATATTTAAAAAATATTTTACAAATGAGAAAAATACCATTTATATAACTAAACATCAAGATATATATATATATACACACACACAAATTAGTTAAAAAATGTCTAGTTTTGGCTCCAATTAACTGTAATGAGCAAACAAAGAGATTTGTTACAGTAGAGTAGCTCAGTTATTGCTTTAATTTTTTTTTTTTAAATTTAAAGAATTTTTTTAGAATAAAGTGAAGGAAACTTGTAAATATGTTCAATAGATGTAAATATCTAAGAAGTAACAATGAGTCGTATTAGCACGATGGATCACAAAACAAAAGAGAATAAAATGTAAAACAAAACTAACAAACAAATCTAAACTGAGCGAGAGAGAGGGGAGAGGGGCGCTGTTGGGTCGTACTTCCAAATTATTAATAGACCAGGGGAAGTATAACCTTCTGTGAGGCTTAATAAGTAAACGTGGCAGTGTTTCAATGGCTGCGGTGTCCCCGGGCCCCTCGTCCCCTTTGTACTGCGGTGCCGACCACTCAAACAGCGACAACCTCTAACACAACTGGGCAGCTCTCAGCTGAGGGTGGTTCAACGACCGGCTGTCACGGCAGTCATTGGATTTCCCCGGGTCATTGGAGGCCGCTGGCTCGAGGCCTTTATTTGTAAAAGAGAGAATTAAGACAGCCAATGCCGGACTCTCCCAGCATACCTTACACAGAACTGGATCAGAAGATTTTTTTAATAAGTAAACTAGTGAAATCAAATAAATTTAAGGGGAGGATGCATGTCCTAAAAGGTTGAAAACTGCTAGCTACAAAACCGCTCCGAGACTCACTTCATGAGCATTTTATAATTTAATTGAGAAAAACTATAATCATATCATATATACATGGCAACCCGTCAAGATTAATTTAGCTTAACTTGAAGAAATTGTGGCAGAAATATATTACTACTGTACATTAGAATGTACTACTACTACTACTAATAATAATAATAATAATAAAATTACAATAGCAGTAAACAATGAAATGAAAAGCTTGTTCTCAGTTCAAGGAGACACAGAACATTACCCTAGTGCTCGTATTTGATTCCTGTTTGGTTATTTATTTTTCTTTTTAGGTTCTACATTTTGGAACCATAAAATAACGTTCCCAGAACATTGCAGGAAAGTAATTTGTAAATTACCATAAAATACCTTCTACAGACATTCCTTAATGTTCATTTTTGTGCCGTGGGTAATAGGAGAATTTTCCACCTGGCTACCACCGCAAATATATTTCAAACCTGTGGGAAGCACTGGAAGACAACTGAACATGAACCGCTCTATCAGTGTATTCAAAACCACAAACTTAAATTTAACTAATCTGATATGATTTAAAACTTTGACGATAAGTCAACTTAAGTGTCTAAAATAAGAACAAAATGTGTAACAACTTACACATTTCCACAGAGAGAGCCAGAATACTCACAAAATGAGAACAATTGAATGTGCCGTTGTAGTGCTGGGGATTGTATTAACAGTGAAAACAGTTCTAGGCATGGTAACAACAGCAGCTTCAAAAACAGCAACAGGAGAGATCGCGGCTGCAGCAGCTACAACAACGGTGGCTTCTCCAACGGCAGTAGCTGCAACAATGGTGATCTCTCCAGCGGTATCAGCCGCAACAACGGTGGCCTCTCCAGCAGCAGTAGCCGCAACAACGGCAGCCTCTCCAGCGGTAGCAGCTGCAACAACGGCGGCCGCTCCAGTGGTGGCCTCTCCTCAGCAGCAGCCGCGACCGTGGCGGCTTCTCCTCAGCAGCAGCAGTAGCCGCGGCGGCCGATTCACAGCAGCAGCACAACCACGGTGACCTTTCCACAGCAGCTGTAACAGCGGAGTCCTCTCCAGAAGCAGCAGCCACAGCAACCGCGGCCTCTTCTGCAGCTCTAGCTGCTGTTCATACAACGCCTACAACTACTTTACTTCCCCAACACTACAATTACACATGCTATCTTAAATGAAAAACCAGCCAACGAATCAAAACGCAGAGAGAGCAACAGAGGAATGATATGGCTAGGAGAGTAGAGACGGGCCGAATACTTAATAGACCAGGGGGCATCTAATCTTCAGTGGGGCTTATGATAAGTAAACGGGCAGGGTTTCATTTAGTAGCCCTAATGGTGAATGGAACTCAATCAAGTGAGAACTAGTGGTGATATTAATCTCCCTGACTCATCCTAGCACACAACTGCAGAGTACTTGACCAAACTGGCCTTCTGTGTCAGCCGGCATGGTTGAGTCCTCACCCGGTGCCCAATTGCTGATCCCACGCCATGTGTCGTCACCAATGATACGAGGATAGAGGCGTCAGAGACACACAGACGGTGTCAGGCCAGATTATTTCAGTAAATGAGTGGGTAACGTAAGAAAAAAGCGGGGGGGGGGAGATTATAATAAAATAAGAGATGAAAGATGAAAGATTTAAAAAAAAATAAAAAATAGCCAAAAAACTAAACCTTATGATTTTTTAATTTTGGACTTCATTCGACTCTGCTTGAGCCAAGGATTCAGAGGAAAACATAATTTTTCATTTTGTGCCTTACGGTTCTAAAGTTATTAGCATAAACATGAGTGAAATGTTGGACAAGTGGTGGCGCTAGAGAGTTTGAGTTAGACACTCCAAACTTGCTGTGTTTAGTATTGAGACTATCCTCTATCAGTGTGCCAAATTTTATAACTTTCCCACAAGCGGTTCTATGGGCTGCCATAGAATCAAGCGCAGAAGAAGAAGAAGAAGAGGAAATCTAACGGATACAATAGGTGCCATCGCACCTTCGGTGCTTTGCCCCTAATAAATTAATAAAAATAAAAAAATTAAATACAGGGAAACTGAGAGAGGAAAGCTGACCTAGCTGAATTCTGGTTTCAACTTACTTGAATATCTAATTATACAAATGTAAAATCAATATATATACGCGCTAAAGCAATTAAATTTTTGACTTACTAAGATGTGACGTTATAGTATGTATGCATGCACATATATATATATATATATATATATATATATATATATATATATATAAATAAAAATCAAGGCAAAAATTAAAACAAAAGCCGATACATGGATAATCTGGAGTCAGGTAGTTAATCGGAAGACAAAGTAAACCAGTTGTCATTTTGGAAAGGACAGTGATGAAGACGGCGAGTCTGTAATGATGCAGTCTGTTGATTGTGTGTAAGGATGTAAGACAACAGAAGAAGCTCAGGGCTTAAGTTCAGCTACATGCACAATACCTAAAACCATGGATAAGTAGAGTCATTGCTAAAATAAATAAATAAACCTGCATTCAGGGAGCAAACGTGACGGCCAAGTGACTGCAGGAGAGAAAATGGATAATCTATCAGTGATGCTACAATTTAATGAAGACTGAATGCTGATAAAGTGTACACTGGGATTGTCAGCTACACAGTAAGATCATACTGTATGTGCTAGATGTTGAAATATCCTGCAGTGCGTGAAGGCAAACAGCGCTGTGTATGCGTGTTGGAAACCATAAGTATTGGAAATGTGAACAGAAACAGTCCACAAATGGTGTAATTGTGGAGGTCAATGAAATGCTGGTTGTGGTGATTTTTTTTAACATACAGGAGGCTATAAAAGCACAAAAATATCAGAGGTATTATCTTAAGCTGGGGCAAACAAAAAGGTTAAACAGAGCCAGCGGAAAGAGCTGGGACAAATATAAAATACAGCAACAAAGTAAAGAACAAAAAACACTGTGGAAATTAAGGAAAGTGGTGTTCATATCTTTCTCATCAGAAGTGGTCAATTGCTCTGAACAGACTGAAAGCAGAAAATATATATATATATATAAAAAAAAAAATGAACTCACTGGAAAATACCATGTTGAAGATGTTAGAATAGAAGAAATAAGAAACTCAAAGTTTCAGGCACTTATAAACAAATCTTACAGTGGAATTCAAGACTTTAATAATAATAATAATAATAATAATAATAATAATAATAAGTTTAATTTGTATAGCGCCTTTCCCAAGCTCAAGGGCACTTCACAATGACAAAACAATATAAACAGTCAGTAAATACATAGATGGACAGTAGACATTTGCCACGTCCAGGACAAGCGATTGCAGTTGCAGAGCATAGTAATAATACAGATAGTCAAGTACAGCAAACAATCAGATACAGCATTAAACCGTAACGGTTTAAGAAGAAACAGGTAATGACCGATAATATTGGTTAAACAGATACGTTTTGAGTTTGGACTTAAATTCGTGTAGTGTGGTTATTGACCGGAGACACAAGGGTAATGAGTTCCAAACTTTAGGAGCCATAACAGAGAAAGATCTCCCTCCCATAGATGAAAGGCGAGATCTAGGAACACAAAGAAGTTCCCCTCCAGATGATCGGATTAAACGAGGAGGAGTATATGGAGAAAGTAGGTCAGAGAGATAAGTAGGTGCAAGACCGTGAAGTGACTTAAAAGTAAGCAGAATAATTTTATAAATGATACGAGAGGACACGGGTAGCCAGTGGAGGTTAAAAAGAATAGGAGTGATATGAGAAGACCGTTTGGTGTACGTTAACATTCTTGCAGCAGAGTTTTGAATATATTGCAAACGGGAGATGGAGCGTGCTGATAATCCAGAAAAAAAAAAAAGAGCGTTACAGTAATCAAGGCGAGATGTGATAAATGCATGTACTAGTGATTTAGCGTCTTTTGGGCTCATGAAGGAACGGAGTTTGGCAATACGTCCAAGTTGAAAGAATGCAGCTTTGGAGAGTTTGCTAATATAAGCGTCTAGATTTAGTGAAGAGTCAAGAATGATACCCAAGTTTTTGACGGTGGCAGTTGGAAAAATGTATGTAGCTTCGAGGTATATTTTAGGGGGGTCAGTTATGTTTTTTGTTACAGTTGGGGGACCGACAAGTAAAACTTCTGTTTTTGTCAAGTTCAAACTGAGAGAGTTGGAGTTAAGCCAGGTTTTTAACTCGTTGACATGTCAATAGAGTAGCAGTCTGGTGAATAGAGTCAGGTCGGCAAGAAGTATATATCTGAATATCGTCGGCATAGCAGTGATACTGAAAACCACGGCGACGAATAATTTGTCCAAGGGGCATAATATAAATGATAAATAATAATGGCCCAAGAACTGAGCCCTGTGGCACACCCTGTTTAAGAGGGACAGTGGGAGATTTGTACTTATGCATGGTGATGTAATATTGTCTGTCC
The DNA here is from genome assembly GCA_027422415.1 of Schizothorax lantsangensis. Taxonomy (NCBI): domain Eukaryota; kingdom Metazoa; phylum Chordata; class Actinopteri; order Cypriniformes; family Cyprinidae; genus Schizothorax; species Schizothorax lantsangensis. The sequence continues at coordinate 43,947,874 of CM049841.1, forward strand.
GTCAAATAGGAGGAAAACCAGGCTAACGCATCTCCTGAAATTCCAATCTCTGAAAGGCGCATGAGTAGTAGATTATGAGACACAGTGTCAAAAGCGGAGCTAAGGTCGAGTAATAAGAGTATGGAAAGATTGTCCGAGTCACCAGAAAGAAGGAGGTAATGACAAATAAATCTGAAAACAATATGGTGCAGTGATTTTAATGCATTTAATACAATATTGATAAGGAATAATACTTATAATAATATAGGAAGATGGTAGAGGAAATGTTAAAAATGCAATAGGTAGTGATCATTTAATGATGCATAAAATAGGCATGATTTAACAGAAATCAGATGAAAAGATGTACAGATGAAAATTTATGCACGTGATATAAAGTTTCAGGAATGAAAGCTTTAATGAAGAAATTGAGATAGATTAATAAGATATGCAACACCTTAAACAGTACCACTGAAGAAGTTACTCAAAAGAATTGGATTAAAAAGAAAGTAGCCATGATGGAAAAACGTGTGTAGTCAAGCAATTAATACTACGAATAAGGTAATTCGAGAAGAGACATTCATTCAAGTATATTTTATATTTAAAAATCAGAAATAAGAGTAATAAGACATGCAAAAATCACGGCAGAATGTGTAAATCAATTGCATTAGAAAATGCATTAGTATGGGGTACAATTAGGATAATGGGAACAATGCAAAAATTGTTAGAAAGCAGAAAAGCAGAAATGCTGGCTCAAGTGCATAAAAAAAGTATGAAGGATAAAAGACATAAGGCATTAGGAGGAGCCAACCTAACAACATAGACTACATATGATTAAAAGTGTTGTTGACGTATCAAAATTATCAATATCAAATTGACAAAAATTAAAACAAGTTGATACATGGATAATCTGGAGTCAGGTAGTTAATCGGTAGACAAAGTAAACAGTTGTCATGAACTTGGAAAGGACAGTGATGAAGACAGTGAGTCTGTAATGAAAGCCAAAGAAGATTTCAAGGTATTGTTGAAATTCCCTTTAGTAATGAATCCCATCAAACTCATTGAAGCAATGAATAAAAGCTCTAGGAGAAATAATTAAGTCAAAACTTTAAGGGATGCAGTCTCTTGATTGTGTGTAAGGATGTGAGACAACAGAAGAAGCTCAGGGCTTAAGTTCAGTTACATGCACAATACCTAAAACCATGGATAAGTAGAGTCATTGCTAAAATAAATAAATAAACCTGCATTCAGGGAGCAAACGTGACGGCCAAGTGACTGCAGGAGAGAAAATGGATAATCTATCAGTGATGCTACAATTTAATGAAGACGGAATGCTGATAAAGTGTATATTGGGATTGTCAGCTACACAGTAAGATCATATGTGCTAGATGTTGAAATATACTGCAGTGCGTGAAGGCAAACAGCGCTGTGTATGTGTGTTGGAAACCATAAGTATTGGAAACGTCAACAGAAACAGTCCAAAAATTGTGTAATTGTGGAGGTCAATGAAATGCTGGTTGTGGTGATTTTTTAACACACATACAGGAGGCCATAAAAGCACAAAAAGCAAAAATATCAGAGGACGAACTAAAAGGTTAAACAAACAGAAGCAGCAGAAAGAGCTGGGACAAGCATAATATACAGCAACACAAACTAGAACAAAAACACAGTGAATATATATAAAGACTGGAAAATAACTGTGTTGAAGATGTTACAATAGAAGAAATAAGAAACTCAATAGTACGGGGTAAAATTAGGAAAATGGGAGGAATACAAAAAAAAAATAGAATACAAAAAAAAAGAAAGAACAGCAGTGACAAGCTATAAAGCAGAAATGCTGGCTCAAGTGCATAAAAAGGTATGAAGGATAACAGACATAAAGCATTAGGAGGAGCCAACCTAACAACATAGACTACATATGATTAAAAGCCTATTTGATAAGTGTTTGAATATTATACTGCATCTGCATAAATACAGAGGACAGGAAAACTCCCAGCTTCATGGAAGCATGCTGTTATTGTGTCAAATGTGAAACCAGGTAAAGATACATCAAATATCAGCAAATTAATAAAGACAGAGGAAGATCACTGTATGCAGATGATGGGAGAGGAGTCCAAACATCAAACATGAAGCCATATCATACAAGTCATACAGACTGAAGTGAATTAAGACAAAAACTGGGATAAAACTGGATATTTAGATATTTAGGGGTCTGGATTAATTCTAGGTTAACTTTCAAGACAGGTGTAAAAAAAAGGCATAAATATATTAAGATGTTTAGCAGGAGTTGAACAGGGTAAGTATTCTGCAAGTTGAATATGATTGAAGAAAATATATGGTACTGAAATGAATGATTGATCAACAAGTAATTGGAAATATATATACAAGTACTGAGGAAAATAGGAAAATAAAGAGTTTTGGCAAGAAATATGGAACAAAGAAACTGAGGGAGACAACTGTATAATATCCAAAAACAACTTAATGTTGTCTAGAAGAAGAGACAGTTAAATGTATTACATTGCAAAGCATATGAAAAAGCAAGAGAAGAGTTTGCACAGGAAAAAAAGTCAATCGCCACCTTCTTTAGCACACAAGGAAGTTAAAGTTCGCCCAAAAGTCAGATTTTCCTGATTATTTACTCACTCAAGTGTCATCCGAGATGTATATGACTTTCTTGCTTGAGCCGAAGAGAAGTTGTTTTGGAGGGAAACAGTGCAGGAGTTTTCTCCGTCTGATGCAAATAAACGATCCAAAACCCAAATTTAAGCCGCTTCCAATGGCTCCACACGACCCATCCGACGAATAAAGGTTTTCTCTAGCGAAATGATCAGTCATTTTCAGAGAAAAAGAGCAAAATAAACACTTTTTAAGTACAAACGCTCACCTCGGTCCAGCTCTGTGAAGCGCGTCCACGAGGTGAGGAGCAAACAGTCTTATATAATGTCAGGTTCATTCATACCAGACGCTAGAGGGCGCTCTCTCCGTGGACTCATAGAAGTAACAACCTATGACCTTCAGGAAACTCCTTATATGGACAAATGCTTCCTGCTATCGATGTAGCTCAGGAGCAAAGCCACTAGAAGGCACTCTTTGTGGCCTATTTCATCTTCACAAATGTAAAGTTACTGACTGTATGCCCAATTTTAGGATTTTTTTGTATTGATTTGAAATCATTTTATGAATCTCTCTGCTCACTGCTAAAACAACCGTATTGATGGAAAAAAATAATGACTTTGTTGTAAGGGTTACCTCCTGAGTATTCTTTGAAGTTGACATTTTATGTGTATTTTTTTTGTTTTAGTTATGATTTATTTTTATTTATTTATGATTTATTTATTTATTTTAAAAGATGTTTATGGCAACTTTTTATTTATTTGTTTTTCTCTTTATATTTCTTTTTTGTTATTACTATTATTTATGTATTTACTGTTTTGTATTCTGGTTGTGTATGTATTTTATTGCTTTGACTGTATCCACTGTGAATGTTATATGTTTAATAAAAAATAAATAAAAAAATCCACTAGAAGGCAAGCCTGCAACATCTTTTGAGCAGGTTCTCAGGCTGTTTTATCTGGATTTTTATCTTTTAAAAATAATGCAGTGTCGTCAGCCAATTTAAAAATTTTGACTTCTCTATCATTTTTTATTTTTTTTTAGCAACTAATAAAAACAGAAAGGGGGGAATCGGACAACCTTGGTGTACACCACGATGGATTGCAAATCTTTTGGGGGTCCTCTTTTTTTTTAGAATAATAGAACTATTCATATTTTTATAAAACATTTCTATAATATCAATGAAATTATTCCCAAACCCAAAAACTTTCAGAGAGTGAAGTAAGAAGCCATGTTCAATGGTATTGAAGGCTTTACAAAATCGAAACAAAATAAGAGTCTCTGACTCTATCTGGTCAGAGTAGTCTAAAAGGTCAAAAATAAGATGAATATTGTTACAAATATGTTCTTTTCATGAAGCCTGTTTGAGATTCACGAACAACTTGATCTATTCCTGATTTTAATCTTCTAGCATACCAATGCAAGCAGTTTGTAGTCTCCATTCAAGAGAGTAATAGGTCTCCAATTATCAATTTTAATGGGATCTTTGTGATCACTTTTTGATCTTCATGTCACAGTTTTAAGTCTGGATGTCCTGTACAGAGCACATTCAGGGCTTTCCAGAGATACCAAATGTTTGGAAGATTCACCACTATTGACCAAACCCTCTCCTTGGTCTTCAAATATGGCTTTTGTACATCCTTATGGAAATATGATTATATTTTGTAATTGTCATTTAAATCTGAATAATAGCCAATTTAAAATCTGACCGGCCCACATTAAACAAAATGGTTCGGCCCCTCTGGCATTTGCCAGAATTGCCAGATGGCCAATCCGCCCCTGAGCACATCTCTGGTGTACTGTATCCGCCCTTGATTGACAGCCCCGTTAACGACGCAGGTAAGCAGCGGGACAAAAAATATCCATTTTAAATTAGTGAAACTGGGAGCACTTAGTCGTAAATACATACATACGAAAAACAATTCATTAAAAACCTTTAACTTAGACTTAAAAATATGTTATAAACGCCAACATGTGGACGCCAAACTCTCACTGCTGGTCGCTGCATGCGTATGTGCCCAATTACAAGCATGTCCAGTCGATACCGTCCAGTACTTGATACCGTCTAGGTATCAGCGAGTGCACTTTGACCTCACATTAGTATGAGCTCACAGTGAGGGCGCTGTGAGGTTACACTTTTAGCTCACTGATACCTCACATTGTGACCTCATCACGAGTATCCTGGGAGCTCATGGTGACATCACTGTGAGATCAAATTGTTGACTGGGTATAACAATCAGGGTGCGAACTACGGGGGAGCTAGGGGGAGCTCGGCTCCCCTTAATAAGACATGGGCTCCCCTGAAAAAGTGATTTGTGAAATTTTGGGGGGTCTCAAAAAATATTGACAATGTGTTATTTGGCTGTGCAATTTCAGTTTTGTGTAATGTGATCATCGTGGATTATTATGTGTAAAATTGCAAAAATATCATTTGATTCATGCATGACGGCGATTTAAACCTAATTCACTTCAATAAAGATAACTATACATGCTATTCTTGTCATGAGCATCAAGGTGTGGGGGCGCTGCGGTGCTAATTCCACTCATGTTTAGTACGTTAACTCAAAGCAAAGACTAAAGGGACTTTGCTCAAAGATTCGTAGAAAAATATAAATGTTGGAGGCCGTTGATCTGCGCGCGACGTCCTTGAAATCCATTCTGCAGTTAGCATCATATAGCATCATATAACCACCATGGCAAAAAGATCACAAGGCATTCTGTGTTAAGGTAGGGCATGTTATTCGCAATTATGTGTTGTGGCTGGGTTGTTATAGGTCTGCGTGACTCTCGGTTGACAGCCTGATGCTAAATAGACTATTTGTGGGTGGCTGTTTGTTGTTTCACCTATCAATTCGTGTCGATATAGTATAACAGGGTAAATACTGCATAGTGATTTATCCTATAGTGCTTGCATAAAGCAAGTAGTGCATACACTTGCAGCTGTTATGTATCTTAGTAAGTCATTGTAAGTCCTCTTTTGAGACACGCGCAAGCGCACGCGCAGTAACAAGCAGGCTCCCCCAAAGTCCATGGTATAGTTCGAACACTGATAACAATGGCTTCTAGGTGCTTCCAGAATAAAATGTAAGGTTTTGATTATGACTTCCAGGACATCAACTGGAATCACATCATCTTACTTCAATTCACTACTATACTGTATGCTTCCTCCAACTAGCTACAATCGCTGAATGAGTGCCACCTTGTTGTTCTTCCACAATAAGGCATAAATTAATTTTACAGACCTTTTGCTTCCAGACCTCTCTGTTCACCTCTGCTGGAATGAGCCAAACTCCAGCTTTGCTGAAAACGCACGTCTTTCACAAACACTCAAACACTCCACAACCCTCAAAATCAATGTACTTACAATTACACAAAAAAATAATCCTCTTCTTTCTCCTTTCAGCATTTTTCTTCTGTTCTAGCATGTTTTCTGATCTAGCATTCTAATATTTTTAATTATTTCTAATAAGCATACGAGTCTATGCTTTATTTTATTTATTTATTTTTTTGTAATAATTTGTATACTTAACCTTATTTTGGGGACAAAATTGTACCCAGAAGTGAATTAAACTTAAAAAAAAAAAATACAGAATTTTTTTTTTTGGTAAAAATACAGAAAATGTTCTTAGGATTATGTTATATTATTTATATAAAAACGACAGAAGTCTATGGACTGTCCTCATTTAGAGAGTAAATGTGTGGTGTTATATATTTAGTAAATTATGCTGTACATTGCTATGCTACATTTTATTCCTATGTTGTTAGTTTGCATGTCCCACACTGTAAAAAATTGCTGTAAAATTTACAGTGAATTACTGGCAATTTTGGTTGCCAGTAAGACTGTAAATTTACAAAAGTTCTGTAAATCAATAATTACAATTGTACTGTAAAAATACAGCAAACTCTTGCATGCTGTAAAATTGTTGTGATGGTGTGTAAACATTTGGTTAACTTATTTCATTTGAGTCCACTGAGAAGGAATATTACTTAATATAAAACTGCAAACAATTAATTTGTAAAAATAAAGTTACTAAAAACATGATTTTAACTCAAATCATTGCAGTTTATCGTCAGCTATAGCACACATGCATGTGCTAAAGCACTTAAAGAGATCATCACTGTATCAGCAACACTACAGTTACTGTCTTTAAATAAAGCAGCAGAACATCAGTGTTCGTGTCTCATCATTGACTGAAGCACAGGCTCTACTCTCCAGCACAATGGTGACCCACAAAACTACATTAACAGATCTCTCTCTTGTGCAAAATAATACAGTTCAGTTAAATATTTACTCTCCTTATAGATACTTCTGTGATTAATTAAGTGATGGTTGTGCTTTAGTGATGAACAGCTGCTGTTAACAAGCAGAATCACTGAATGAAAGAGAAACAAGAACTACAACTGCCTTCAGCCACAGCCTTATAATAAAGTCTTATTTCTGTCATGTGTTTATAAAAACTATTTGAGAATTAACAGAAATTTAGTTGTTTTATTGAAAATGTTTCATTTGGCCTCACCATTGTAGCGATCAGGGTTTGCTTTAGTTGGGCTCTTGACCCTTGACATTTAGCCTTAGCTTTTTTTTTTGGCTGCTGTAACTGTGTGTAAAACACATTTGTTATAGCAAGAAAAGCCAAAGAAAAAGATTGTGATTATGTGCTTTTGATTGATAATGATACAATCATTATCTAGTAGTCTGATGCACTGACCTTTTTCAGGAGCTAGTCTTTAATGACATGGTGTTTTTTTTTGTTAATTTGGTGTTGTTTACAATAGCTATATGACCCTGCATGATACGACAAAGATCTACTGAAGGATTTTAAAGACATCTTATGCACAAAACCTTTAGTACTACGGCATTACTTAGACACACACATACATCAAGAATCAGCGTATGAATCTCAACAATGGTGACAATCAAAAGCTTCATGCTGCAATGAATGCTGGGTACCAGTACAGAACAAAGCTCACCCATGACTCCCAGCATGCTTTGCGGCATGAATAAATTATGCCACTGAATTTTCCACTTATTGTCTTTAATTCTTACTATGTGCTTTTATTTTTGCTTTTTTTTGTGTTGAGTTTTAGTAGCATGTTTTGTGATGTTCAGAGTTGATCTGTTTATTTATTTTGTTGATTGTCACCATTGTTGAGATTCATACGCTGATTCTTGATGTTTGTGTGTGTCTAAGTTATTCCGTAGTGCTAAAGGTTTTGTGCATAATATGTTTTTAAAATAATTTTGTAGCAATTTGACATCTCATACAGAGCCATATAGCCATTATCAACAAAACAATCCACACCATGTCTTTAAAGATCAGCCTCTGAATGAGATCAGTGCATCAGGCCACTAGATAATGATTATATCATTATCAATCAAAAGCACATAATCACAATCTTTTTCTTTGGCTTTTCTTGCTATAACAAATGTGTTAATTCTCAAATAGTTTTTATGAACATATGACAGAAATAAAGTCAAATTGTAATGTGTGAAGCTGGTAATGCTGTTTGTGGAGTTGTTTAATCAGATCTTGAGAGATTTAATGATGTCTTGTATTTCAGTTGAGTTCATCTAAGGCTGTGGCTGAAGTCAGTTGTAGTTCTTGTTTCTCTTTCATTCAGTGATTCTGCTTGTTAACAGCAGCTGTTCATCACTAAAGCACAACCATCACTTAATTAATCACAGAATTATCTATAAGGAGAGTAAATATTTAACTGAACTGTATTATTTTGCACAAGAGAGATCTGTTAGTTTAATGTAGTTTTGTGGGTCACCATTGTGCTGGAGAGTAGAGCCTGTGCTTCAGTCAATGATGAGACACAAACACTGATGTTCTGCTGCTTTATTTAAAGACAGTAACTGTAGAATTGCTGATACAGTGGTGATCTCTTTAAGTGCTTTAGCACATGCATGTGTGCTATAGCTCATGATAAACTGCAATGAGTTAAAATCATGTTTTTATTTGACTTGTTTTGTGTTTTTATTGTCCTTCCCTCTCTCCCTCCCTTTTGACTTGACTTTGAGCTATTGAGTATATGTCTGTTGTGTTGTTTTGTTATATTTTGGATGTTATGTTATGCTGTGTGGAAAAAAAAAAATGTTGATAACAAAAAAAAATCATGTTTTTTATTAACGTTACTGTTACAAATTAATTGTTTGCAGTTTTATATTAAGAAATATTCCTTCTCAGTGGACTCAAATGAAATAAGTTTACCAAATGTTTACACACCATCACAACAATTTTACAGCATGCAAGAGTTTGCTGTATTTTTACAGTACAATTGATTATTGATTTACAGAACTTTTGTAAATTTACAGTCTTACTGACAACCAAAATTGCCAGTAATTCACTGTAAATGTTACAGCAATTTTTTTACAGTGCATTCTCTCTCTTGTAGAAAATATTTCTTTCTTTCTTTTTCTCAATGGGACTTCCTGATAAAATGAATACAGTAAACTGACATGTATGACATCAAATTCATTTATTAAAAGAAAATGTCCATCATTGCAAATATTTTCTTGCACACATTTTACAAATTAAAGAAACTAATTTAGTTAACAAACAAACTAAAACACTTAAACATTGTAGCTTGCTCACATCTTTCAGCTCAATAAACCAAAGTTTTCTTTCTAGAAATCTGAACAACCAAAACAGAGTCACTTAAAGAAATATTTCAGCTTTTTCCCAACAGTGACCTGTAGGTGTCACCAGCTGCTTAGTACCTGAATTATTTTTTTGCAGTTTTTCTGTGACATGACAAGTTTTAAAACAAAATCTTTAGTTATAAAAGCAATAATAATTGTGATTTCTGACACCAGATATTTATGAAATGGCACCAGTGAGAAGATCAAAGTGGAGACTGTAGCACCACTGAGAGACTCTTCATGCTTCTGGAAGCTGACAGAAGAAACCTAAAATCACACACAGAAATGAGAAATAAGGCGAGTCCTTGACATTCATTGCCAAACATTCATGCACTTGCATACATCTGATGTGTCACAATATCACTTTTAACTCATACTGAAAAATTGAGTTATTGGATCTCACCAGACCTGTATCCTGGGGCCTCATTTATAAAATGTTGCGCAGAAACCATCCTAAATTTGTTCTAAGATCATTTCAAAGTGCGTAAGTGCAATTCAGAGAAAACGAACGTGCGCACAAAAACACGTGCGTACACCTCTCTTCCAGATGTGACGTTTATAAATCGCAAATGATCTTGAAATTGTGCGCAGCTGACTGGTGTCAGATCTCCGCCTTGTAAACGCCCCTAATTAATATCATTATCATATAAAAGAGCACACGCCAATATCCAAATTTCTATGCTTGAGAATGACGAGCACAAAGAAAAATAAACTTTACTGAGTCTGAAATTGAGGTCCTGCTGGCGGAGGTAGAGGTTCGTGCGGGGATGCTTTTTGGGAGTCTCTCAAGTTCAAGTTCAAGTACTTTATTATTGTGTACACAACAAAATTCCTCTTGTGACAACCCCGAGGTGCATAAAAAATAAAAACAGTATATAGTTGACAAAACATATAAAAATATGTGATAATAATTAGTCACACATCGCCTCATAGATTATTTTACATGATCAGGTTGGGAGTCTCTTCAGTGGGCTTTCACACAAAACTAAATTTGTGGCATGGCAGTGTGTAGCGCAGGCTGTGAACGAGGTAGGGGAGGCAGCAAAGGTCCCTAAAAGACGTAAAAAAAATGGTCTGACTTGAAATTACAGTCCAAAAAACGCGTTGTCTTCTCATTGCACGGTTTGCAATATCTTCAAGAAGTGCTAATGCTGCCATTCTGCTTCTTGCAAACTACTACTTCATAGGCCATTTTATAGGCCATAGATGCATAGGAATTATTAACATGCGTGGATCCAAATTATTTCATGTGTAATTATTCTTTGGACAAATGTGTGTGTGGTTAGATTTTTTCTATTGACTATTATCAAAATTACTACTAGAAACAACAGAAATAATAATAATATTAGTAGTTGTGGTAGTAGTAGTGATTATTAAACAATAAGGTTTCCAAAAGTAAGAATAAACTACGAATTCAAGTAAAATTTTCAGTCATCTTATAAAAAGTGAGCATCCTACTTTTAAAATCACTTGCTATGACAACTAATAAAAAGTGTAGTATCACAAAATTCTAGCAAAACTTAAAAAAAAAAAACATTATAGAAAGAAAAAATGGACGTTTCATATAATAAAATAAATTATTACACGATTATGGTCTCAGGTCTGAAAAACCTGCATGTGATTTGGATTTTTTTTATATTTACAGTTTACTAATGCTGCTCAAATGTGCCATTAATGTACTGACACAAACATATCTAGTGTATTTTATACAAATATAACTGATGTAAATGACAAAAACAAAGTTTAAGGCTGATGTCTCTATTCATTTTCACAGAAGCAAAGCAGCAGATGTTATAAATAAAAACAGTTAACAATGTTATTGAATAGAATATATTAAAACCGTTATTGAACGACATATTCTTATAGGCTACACAGAAATAACTGTTGGAGATGTGTTTATGCATTTTATTTTATTTTATCTTACGCAACAGTAGTAAAACAAGACGTCGCCATTTCTTTTGTAAAATAAAATGATGAAAAACAACAACAAGGAATAAACTGTGTAGCCTAGAATGCGAGTAAAGAACTCTCAACATTAGGCTACTAAAAAGGTCAGTTTAATCTCGCAAAAACTCCCGTTAATAAAAAATCTGACTACACTGCACAATTAATCTCTCACACTGCATCTTTGTTGTTTGATGAATTTGGTGCTTGCACGTACACCGCTTTTATTAGATATTCAAATAGCTGCAGTACTCCGACTTTGCCACAAGGAAAAGTGCGTACGCCTGCTCAGACCTTGACGTGGCGGTAAGCACTTTTCCACGTCAAAGACCGTCTTTATATATATGAGCTTTGGCGTGGATTTAAGTGTACACACACTCTAAGATCAAATCTGAGCGTACACACGCTTTATAAATGAGGCCCCTGGACTGTTTCCCTTTTGGTGTCAGACAAGGTCATTTCTTTAAAAATAAAATAATAATAATAAAAATTAAAATAATTCTTACACATTTTCAACATGCTGATCACATTTTTCTAATTATCACTTTCAGTTCAAACTGAGAAGCAGACTTACCAGGCTTTTCTTTCTCCTGGGATGTTTCTCTTTTGGTGTCAGATGTCATCATTTCTGAAAATACACAATCATAGAGCACTGATTGTTCAATAAATTAGAAGAACCAGTTCTGTAATTGTTAACACAAAATGTGATTGTTTGAAGATATTTTCTGAAGCAGATAGTAACTGGCAAGCTCCAAAAAGGACAAAAAACACCATAAAAAGTGCTGTAAAATATCCCACATTACTCATTTGAAGTCATCCTAAGCTGTATGATACTGTGTGAGGAGCAGACACAAATCGATCATTATAAAGATGTATACGTGCATATTCATGCTTGGTGTATTCTTGGATATCACTGGTTACAAAACAGAGACACGGTGATGTTTGTCTTCACCAATGTTAAACCTGTCTGAATATGATATGTGCAAGAACAGAAGAGCTTTAGAATGAGCAAAAGAGCTAAAAAGATTTACATTTAGATCAATAATGTGTTTTCATTGTATGGAAAGCAGTTGTGTCAAAGTTTTTTTTTTAAAAAAACATTGTTTGTGCTCCACAAAAAAAAGCAACATCATGTCCAGCTGATCTGCAATGACTGGAAGGTGAAAGTCATTTCTTGGTAAAAATGACTGCAATGAAACATAATACAAATGCTTTCTTTCTGTGTACAGAACTAAAACACAAACAAGCAGCCAGCTTTAATTTCTGTTTTACTTAAACACTAAACAGTGGTCTGTTGTGTAAAGCTGGTGTGAAAATGACTCTGTTCACACACTTATCGGACTGAAGCTGCAGACTTTACACAGCATGCTGCTTTAAAGGGACAGTACACTAAAAAATTCAATTCTGTCATAATTTGCTCAACCTTATGACTTTATATGACTTTTTGTATGAATTAATTTCTTCAGTGGAGCACAAAAGAAGATATTTTGAAGAGCGTTGGTAAACATATCACTCTGAACCCCATTGACGTTCATAGCATGGACAAAAAACATTTCTCAAAATACCTTCTTTTGTGTTTATCTGAAGAAAGAAAGAATTTCTAGAAACAGTAATGCAATGTATAATCAATCAAGCAATCAATTAATCTATTTTCATTTTATTTTATATTATTTTACAATATATTCTGCTGTTCAGTATTGGCAAGTTACCAAATGATTCATTACTAATTTTTAGGTTAAAAAAGTATTTTACCTGTGGTCACATGTAGCTGAACTTCAGTGAATATGAAGGACCCAGAACTCTCCTCTGCACACCAGTATTTCCCAGAATCCTCTGCTCTCAGATTGCTGATCTTCACAGTAAAGACTCCAGCAGAGGTTTCTTCAGTCAGAGAGAATCTGCTGTTTGTGCTGTTACTCGATGAAACACGAAGTCCGTCTCTGACGCAGATATTGAGCTGATCTCCTCTGCAGAAAACCCTCCGATTGTGATTTCTGATGTGTTTACAGCTGATGGACGCTGATCCTCCGACAGATGCTTCACGAGTGATCACTGAAGAGCACAACATTAAATATGATGAGTTTGATAACAGAATGATCAGAAACATTGAGACTTCTCCCAAATAAACAGCCTCACCGTCCTTCATGATGATCATGAGCTCAAAGGGAAGATTAAACACGTCTTTCACTGAACACCAGTATTTCCCAGCATCCTCTGCTCTCAGGTCAGTTATGTTCACAGTGAAGAGATTGAGTTTAGTGTCGTCCTTTACTGAAATATTTGTTTTTTTAACATGATCTTCATCTGATCTAATTATATTTTGAGCATCTCGAGTGAAACACTTTCCTTTGCACAGAAGCTTTATTTCATTTGTGTGGTTTTCATCATAAGAGCATCTGATCTCGACTGAATCTCCTTCACGTCTGATCACTGGAGGCACTGATAGTCAAAGAGAATGAAGACATATTTACACACTGTAAAATACATGCATATATTATTGAAGTGCATGGTTTATGGTGACTGTACATACTGGATAAAGTCAGTTCATGTTTATTGATGAGAGAAACAGAAGTCAGATGCTTGTGTCTGGTTTCTGCTCCACACCAGTAAACTCCAGCATCTCTCAGCCTCACATTACTGATGCTCGCTGTATAAACTCCTGCTGTACTGTCAGAAAACTCAAAGCGCTGCTTCTCTGATGAACTGATGCTCTCACAGATCTTCTTCTCGTTCTCTTTGCAGATGTGTTTGATGGTCTCGTGTTTCTCAGGGTAATTACAGGTGAGTTTCACACTTTCACCAATAATAGCTGCTGATTTACTTGATTCACGAAAATGATCAACTATACACAAAAACAATAAAAAAAAAAATCTGAGATTTACTTTCTCATTTTAGCTGCTAGAAATTGTCCAAAAACAGGCTTCACACAGAAGCTCTTTACCTTGATTGATCTTCAGTTTGATCTCAGTGAACAGATGATCATCAGCTGTATTCACTCCACATCTGTATGTTCCTTCATCTTCTGCGGTTAAATCACTGATAAAAACCTTCAAGAGTCCTTCACTGGTATCATCATACATGTGCACTTTATCATGACGGACCCATCGCTTCTGTTCATCAACAGGGATCTTCTGTGATGAATCTTTCTGGATGAATTTCTTGTTCCCTTTGAATTTTTGTGGAAATTTACACGTGATGAAGACTGATTTACTGATGTAAGTCTGAACCTGGACAGAAGTTATTTGACCTGCAGCACAAGATTTGATTTATTACATTATTAACAGTCAGGAGGAATTTACATTTCTTATTTAGAGCTGTAAGTTTTCTTCTCTTCATTAAATAAAAACTAAACTCACTAGAAACATTCAGATGAATCTCTTTAATGAAGGTGATGTGAGTAATTGATGTTCCTGAAGGTTGTTTATCTGATCTGTCTCTCTCCACTCCACATAAATAATCTCCATCATCATCTGCAGAAATGTCTCTGATGGTCACAGTAAAGTGATCTCTCTGTCTGTCAGTCAGGATGAACTTCTCCTCAGATGATTGTGATGATTGAGAGATGTTCAGCACATGCTCAGGATCCACGTTCACTCTGTAGAAGACTTTGGTGTGTGTTTTAAACTTATGATCATATTCACAGTGGAAACTGATCGTTTGACCAATATATGCAGTCCGCATAACAGACGTCCCACAAGAGGAAGAGTCTGAAAATGATTTCAACAAAAGCATTGTGACATGCACTGATATCTTAAAATATTATGAGTATTATTAAAGGTGCACTGGGGAGCTTTGATCTCGGTCGCCATCTCTTTTTGACACATAACATTTCATATTTCTTGCAGAGTTTATTTATTTATTTTGATTTTTTGTTATTGTTTATTATTATTATTATTATTTTATTATTTGGGTTGTGCTTGTTTTTAGGTTTATGTACTTTATGGTCACCTGTGTATAAAACAAGAGATCTGTCGTCCGACATCAAGACATGGACAGAAAAACATTTGTCCTACAAGGCATATATCCATAAAAATGTCATCTGAACAAGTAAGTGAAATATAGTAAATGAGATGTTGTGAATGACTTCACAAATATGTCTGACGTAAAGCTGACATTTCAGTCATCTCAAATTATGAATCATTATTTTACTGTTGTGAATTGTTATAATGCAGTGAGGCAGTTTAAACAGTGATTTATGAATTTTCTTAATAATTTATTTTTTCCCATAGTGCACTTTTAAACAATACTATAATACAAATATAATAATTCCTGTAGTGAGTTATGAAGTATCATACGCACTGTTGTTCACCACTAATGTAACATCATGACTCCATGTCTGATTGTTTCCACATGTGTATTCCCCATCATCCTCTCTGCTGAGGTTCCTGATGAACACTGTGAAGAATCTGCTGTTTCCATCGTCATACAGAGCAAATCTCCCGTTATTAACCCAGCGGTGCTGAATCTCAGTACTGATTCCTGTCTTACAGTCTCTGTTTCTGCAGAAATACTTTCGTTTATGCTGATCATAAGACTTTCTCTGGTTTGAGTTCATGCACTTGAACATTATACTCCCTCCAGAGCATCCAACCACACTGACACAAACCTGACCTACCAAACACAAGTTCATTTGCTCTGGGTTATTTATTATTATAATAATGAATATTATAATGTTATTATAATGGTCAGTTAAAGCTCAGGTTTGAGTGACCAGTAAATAACTGACCTGAGATCAGGCAGAGAGTGATAAAGATGATGATGATGACCCTCATTCCTGATTGTCTTCAGTCTCAGTTCAGAGAAATAGTCGTATCAGATGCAGTCATATATAAAAGCACACACACACACCCTCCTCTCACATTTCTGCTTCCTCTTTCTCTAAACAGCTCCACCCATGAACAGGGCGTTGAGTGTGATGATATGTGTGAAAGACTTTGCAAACATGCTGAGAAACATACTGTATAAGCATAAAATGCACGAGGCTGAGGGCACATCAGTATATTAATAAGAATGCAAACAACAGTGACTGTTGTTTTAAAGCAACAAACGTAAAGCAAACTAAACTGAAAACTGATCTGAAACAATGAATTATGATTACAAACTGCATTGCATTAAAATGTGTTTCATTAATAAATAAAAATTTGACCTCATAATATTTAATCAAAATGTCATAACTGGATCATCCAGTGAAAACAACTTATCTCTGGTGAGTATGCAGGATTCTCCAATCATTTATATTGTGATTAAACTCTGCCCCTGCAAGCTTATACTCATCTGCATACACACGAGTGGCCAGCCCACATCTCAACATCCAATCAGCAACTGATGCACAGAACCAAGTCACTGTCCTGAATCCTTTCTTTGATAATCCGTTATCATCAGAATACAGGAGGAAATAGCTGTCGCTACTTTCATTTCATCACTTTCATTTTCCCAGTGGGCAGACAAAATGTTTTTTTAATTAATTAATTTATTTATTAATTTAGCCAAGGACTGGCCCATCATGCAGGGACAGCCTTCTGTACTGAGAGCGTAAATCCAATCATAATGCGCCACAGACAGAGCAATGAAGCATCTTACTCCGCCTATAATAATACTGCTTCACCCCTGGAAATATTAGGAAAACTGTAAAGAGGAGGTTAACAGAAGTCAGAGACAGGACACGTAAAAGGCGGACACAAAGAGGAGAGAATTGCAGCTAAATTTCAATGCAAGAAAAGGTCATCTCTATAGAGAATGAGAATGTGACGTAACGCTGCATTGAGTTCTGGGAAACTGCTTTGTTTATCCGCCATACTTACAGGATAGCGCTGCCTTTCCGCTATTGAGTTTAGGGCAATATTTGATTTTTTTTGTCATGATTGTGAAAAATGTCACCATTGTATGTCATTCATGCTGCATCGAGAACTGCAATAGTAACTCATATCATCGTTCTGAGAGAAAACTGGATAAATCAGTATGTTTTTTCCACTGATCAATATATAATGAATGTTCTCTATTATAGATCAGTGTTTTTTTCACCTTTTTTCTGTGTAAAAACACCGAAGGAAGCAGGTCGCGGAGAAGTCACCGAATAGTAAATATGTTCGTCACTGATTAAACCTCTCACTCAATAAAACAATCACATTTCTGTGTGTTTTTTGAAAGATTTGATTTTGTTTGTTTAATAATTAACGTTACCTTCTTTGCTATGACTCTCACTAGACATGTGAATTAGCAGAACTTGAACAGGGGACTTTCTAAAATGCTTAAAGTGGGTAATGTATCAAAACAATGATAAAGACAAAATTGTAAAGCATACTATGTGCAGATAAGCAGCTCAAAATGTGAACGCAATGCATTTATTTACATTAAAGGGGTCATATGATGCTTTTTTAAAGATCATTATTTTGTGTATTTGGTGTAACAGAATATGTTGACATGCTTTAATATTCAAAAAACACATTATTTTTCAAATACTGTACATTATTGTAGGTCCTCTATGCCCCGCCTCTCTCAAACGCTTTGTTTTCTACAAAGTCCCTCCTTCAGACAAGCACAGTCTGCTCTGATTGGCACAACTGGCACAGTGCATTGTGATTGGCCGAACACCACAAGCCTCGTCGGAAATGTAACGCCCCTTTCCATAATCACGAGCTTTAGCTTTCAAAATAAAAGTAAAGACAGTTAATAATGTAGTTAGTTTTACCATCAGTTCAAGCCCGAGAGAGGAACAGTCACATGACAGACACAGTGATGATGCTCGCATGTGTTTGTACACAAGCCGCGGTTGTGTGACCGTCTCTCTCTCTCTCTCTCTCACACACACACACACACACACACACACGATTCTGTGATGTGACTCTCTCTCTCACTCTCACACACACACACACACACACACACACACACACACACACAACGCGTAAAACTATGCATTTGAGCAGTCAATAGCAAATACTTAAACTAATAACAAAACATACAGTCACTGATTCAGAAGTGCCAGATTGTCATAAAGTCAGAATTATCTCCTCTCCTAGGTTCACGAAACGGTCATCCATAAAATGCGTTGTGATAACATCTGGGTTGTGCTGTTCTGTTGTAAGTAATCTTAATGGTTCCTAAATGCATCTACTTTCTGAAGGCCAAATAAAGTGCTTTTGCTTTCGCCTAGAAACACACAGCGTCTCCCTGACATGGCTGCATCAACACTACTGCGGTTACTGAAACCACGCCTTCTTTCTTTGCATGAACACTTGGGCGCAATTATGCAAATATTCCCACATCGTGACGTAGACATGTGGGGGCGTGTTTGAATGAGGTGTTTTAGGAGGACGTGGAAGAGTCTTAACTTTGATAAAGAATATCTCTTTGGTTTTGAGACTTTAGTCTTTGCAACTTCAGGGATCTTATCTATGCACAATCAGCTTGTGACACTCCAAAGAGAAATATAAACTTGAAATCACATCACATGACCCCTTTAAACATTTTCCTCTCATAAGAACATGCTTAATGCACAGAGACAGTGATAATAAAAGACCACATTCTGCACACACCTTACTAATAAATCATAATATGTGCAGAAAAACAGATGAGCCCAAAATATGAACATTAAATATCACTGTCTTAATCCATAAGCGCTTTCTACATTACGGTTTTCTAAAGGGAGGAAAGCGCTTTGTTTAAACATGTCACGTTAATATTCTGGCTCACCTGCATGTCTTTTAGCATCACAGTCTTAGTACATTAAACCAGCATTTTAAAATGCTATAAAACTGTTCACAAGCATCTAGGGATTTGATTTTGCTTGTCATTTGTTGACATAAATATAAAAATACAGCGAGTTTGTGACTGAATGTGACCCACAATCTCTGATTCTCCTACGTGGCCATGGAAAAATGTATATTTATAATGACAACAATTATACTATGTCATTTAAAAGTTTCCAACAAAGAAATATATTGACTTCTGTCAGCTTGTTGAACACACTTTTATTTGGATAATTTAATATGACGGCTGAAGCAGCAGCGCGCGTCCAGCGGGTGATGTTTTCATGCTAATCAGATCAACATTGTTAATGAAATTCTACAAAAACTAAGAGAAAAAAAAATCTAATTATCATGAACTGCGATAAATTATCTTCTCTTCTCTGCAAACGATACAATGAAGAATGAACAATTGTTTAACTTAAAGACAAAAACAAAACAAAATATAAGCAGTTATCCGTATAAAGAATGAGAAGTAACCATGGAAACGGACAGCGTATCCTGCTAATATGGCGGCGACTTCCCGAAATGCAACGCGGAGTGAAAATAATGTGACGTAACTCTCATTCTCTATACACAAAGAGTATAGAAGCCCAAGAGGCGAAACTCAATAGAACGCTCCATAGCAACAGTTGCGCCCATGACATGACTGTGCCGCCGCCATTTTGGACTGAAAACTACACAAAAACACCGTAGAATAATAGGAGCCAGTCGCGCTTGACCAACGTACAATAACACATTTAAAGTATATATTTATATAGAGTTTCGCCTGTTTGGGCTTCTATACTCTGTCGGCACTCCACTAGATTCTTGCTGTCGCCATGGAAAGATTTGTTTAAAAAACCGTACGTTAAACCTGAAATACAGCCTGAACTATGACAACAATAATGTACAATCACTAGACGAGTAATAATCAAATCCTTTTAACAGTTTATTTTACAGACTTTATTTTAAAGTCTTCCCTTTTTTTTTTACAAAACCTTTTGCTCTCTAGAAACCATGTCAGTTTCGGTTACAAATATTTTAAGTTCAAGTGTTAGCATTATAATAACACGGAATTAATACCAACATATAAAATTAAATTAATGACAGAAAAATTAGAAATGTTGGATAATAAATATATAACAGGAATAACATCTTGACAGTAAACTGTTTTTGCAGTATTGTCTTATATTAATGTCCCTTAAAGGAAGACAGTATATAAAAAAAACAAGTACAGCCACTTTCTCCAAAATTGTTTAATTATTTAATTATGACAGACACAGTAATGCATTCTAGAGATCATCATGTTTGTAGTGTGTTCAGGGGATTAAAACGTACAATATATATTTCAGACCTACTGGAGTAATAGTAAATAATAATATGTAATAGTAAATGTGTAAAGTTGCGTAAGCTCATTATAATTATATCCATATAAATCATTATTATGGTTTCTATGGCTAGGACCTGCAGTTCCTAAAAGGATTTAAGTTTACTACCAGACGCTACATCCCACTTCAAAACACACAATATTTTTACACTTTTGTGAATAATTACCTGTCAGAGTCTTTGGGAAAATGATAAAAGTCAAGATTTTCACTGTCACACTGATAGTTTTTGAAGGGGATTGCCCAACATTGCGTTCTTTTATTCCACTTTGACTTCTCTTTCGTTGTTATTCTGTCTATTTCTGTAGATCTGTAACTTGTCCAGTTGGAATTTTCACCCCAAAATGGCGGCCGCGCTACCGAAGCGCCACCTAGTGGCTGTTACCCGAAAAGCATCCGAGTTTCGCCTCTTGGTATTCTATACTCTTTGCTATACAGCACAACTGCAGATCAGTCCAGATAGTAAACCGTAGCAGCAGTTACTGCAACCTTTCAAACTGAACTGAACAGCAGTTGCTAGCAGCTAATTTACATTTCATGCTTTTTTCTCAAATATTTGTGTTAATTTTTACTTTTAAAAATAAAACTTTCAAGCACAGTTTTCAGACAGGCTATTTGTTTATCTAAGGTACATTTATATACTGTACACTTAAGAATTTAGCTGCATTAAGGTACATTTCTTACTGTTTATTCAGGTTTATACAGGCTTTCCGCCTCGCTTACTCGACTTCTTTCACTTTCCATGTGTCCAAGTCCATGTGAAGGACACTCGCGCTCCCTCTAGCGGCGCAGAGCAGCAGCACATTATCATCTGAGACTCGGAGCTGCTGCTTTAGATACCTGAACAGAGGCGTCATGCCCATGCAAACTAAGGGGGCACGTGCCCCCTCAGATTTTTGAGCCAAGTGGATTTTGAATGAAGCTTCCAAAAGACAAAAAAAAATAGCCGATGAATATTTTCTACATTTAATACAATCACACCAGCGTGATTAGCGTCATATCATCAGCTGCTAAATTCTAATCTGCGTTCGCTGGCTGGCGCTGAGCCAGAGACAGATGCGTTTGTACAGCGCTGCATTATAACCAATCACACACGATTCTGTTGAGCTTATGAATGCAATGACCAATCAGAGGTGTTCAGATGAGTCATCGCTAAAATGCGGTGTTTTCTTCACTTGCTCGCTGACTGAATACCTCTCTCTGGCGAATTCTCTCGTCAGAAACAACAAAGTGCAAATGTGTGTATGAGTATGTAAGTAAGATATTCATTTCATAGTGTAAATAGCTTCAGTGATTTTAATGGGAGTTTTTGAGAGTGCTTGAACTCTAGACTGTCAGTGAAAATGTTCTTTGCTCTCTTTCTGTACAATGAAAGTGTTATGATAAGTAGCCTAACTTACAATGCTTTTATTCACATTAACTTTCAATGTTAAATTCACATTAAATATAAAGTCAGTCGTATTAAAATATGTTATTGCATGACACCCATATCTGTAAACAGGCAGGTTTTTATGCATAGTTAATAGATTGCATTAGGTAAATTTGACCATGGCCCACTAGATCAACTAACATAATCTATAAAGGCGAGAATCAAGATATTTCATGATATAATGCGTTTGGGAATGTTTCAAATAAAAAGGAAAAAAATCAATAAAACATAGGCTAAGTGCTGTTATGGCTGCTGTGTGTCACATGACGACCCCCCCCCCCCCCCCCCCCAACTCAAGCCCCCTCAAAAATAATGAGTGCATGACGCCCCTGTATCTGAACACAAAGTATAAATCATAATTAAAGTTGTTAAACGATAAATTGCGATTACTCGTATCCAAAATAAAAGTTTTATTTACATATTATATCTGTGTGTACTGTGTATATTTATTATGTATATATAAATACACACACATATTTCGAAAATATTTACATGCATATATTTATATTCATATAATTTATATTATATAATATGTGTGTGTGTTTATATATAGATAATAAATATAAACAGTACACACAGCTATATTATTTAAATAAAAACTTTTATTTTGGATGTGATTAATCATTTGACAGCACTAATATCAGAACCGTTTTTTGTGGTTTAATAAGGAAAATAATAGCTTAATGCTGATATTCAGCTCTCTATAACATGACAAACACTACTTACTCTATACAGCCAATCAGCATTTATTTACTTATCAATTTCTTAGAAAAAAAATAAAAATCTGAAATAACAATGACTTTACATGCATAAACCCTCTGAACACATCCTTCCACAAACAGAGGCGGTCAGTGTTATTCAGTAAATATGAAATAATTTTTTCACAGACATCGGTTGGCATCCAGCGTTTTGGTGCATTACCGCCACTTTCTGATCCGGAGTGTGGATCAGAAAATAGGTTTACAGACTAAATCACCTGCTCTCCCTCTCCCTCTGGTCTGTGCCCTATGCCCTGTGCTCAATAATCCTTTTAGCGTGATGTCCTGAACCCCTATCTCCCTTCACCTCCCTCTGTGCTCCATACCTGTTGCATCTTAAGACCACATGCTCTACTGACTCCTCTTACTGACAGCCCTTACACAATCCAGTATCATGCTTCCCTATCAATTTAAGTGTTTTATTCAATAAACAATGTCCCAGTCTTAGCCTAGTTATGACCATTTCCTCTCTCCGATTACCACTATCAACTATTTTGTGTCTAACGTCCTGTTGAATTTGATATAAGTGTCTTCCTTTCCTTTCTCCATCCCACCTCTCTTGCCACTTTTGATTTATTCTCTCCCATATTACACTTTTAACCTCTGATTTGCTAACACGTACTTGCATTTCTATGTTTCCTTTTGTTAACGCCCTTTCTGCTAATCTATCTGCCATTTAATTTCCCTTAATCCCTACATGACTTGGAGCCCATATAAATTCCACCTGCCTTCCTTGACTTACTATTCTTGTTATTGACTGAAGTACTTCAAACAGAATATCTTGGCGACTTTTTGAATAGAATGACCTTAGACTTGCTAGAGCTGATGCTGAATCTGAGCATATCAAACATTTGTCCTGTCCGGTCTTTTCCACCCATCTTAAAGGGATAGTTCACTTTGAAATTAAATTTGGTATCTATCAGCTTACCCCAAGGGCATCCAAGATGTAGGTGTCTTTTTTTCTTCAGTAGATCCAATTTTGATGTTTTTAGGTCAAACCGTTCTAGTCTGTCAGTCATATAATGGCAGGTATAGGTCACTGTCTCTATAAGAGGGAAAAAGAACATGCACAGAGAAATCAAAATTAAACAATTCCCCATCGTAACTACACATTGATGGCCTAAGACACGAAACGAGCGGTTTGTGTGAGAAAACGAACAGTATTTATATCGTTTTTTACCTCTTGTACACAACCATGTCCAAGTGATCTGAGTGCACACACACATCCGGTGTGTGACGTGTGTGTGCGCGCGCTCTGGCTCACGCTGCATTCACACAGGGCATCGGCGTCAACGCTTGACGGAGGGCGTGGTGCTGACGCGCCGTCATAGTTACAACAAACAATCACATACTTCTCTGGTGTTGCATGAACGGGATTGGGTATTTGCATGAGGCGATCTGATTGGCTGACGCCTCCGTTGGCGCTTGAAAAGTTGCGTCAGCACCACGCTTCAGACACGCCCTCCGTCAAGCGTTGACGCCGACGAGCCAGAGCGCGCACACACACACGTCACACACCGGATGTGTGTGTGCACTCAGATCACTTGGACATGGTTGTGTACAAGAGGTAAAAAACGATATAAATACTGTTCGTTTTCTCACACAAACCGCTCGTTTCGTGTCTTAGGCCATCAATGTGTAGTTACGATGGGGAATTGTTTAATTTGGATTTCTCTGTGCATGTTCTTTTTCCCTCTTATAGAGACAGTGACCTATACCTGCCATTATATGACTGACAGACTAGAACGGTTTGACCTAAAAACATCAAAATTGGATCTACTGAAGAAAAAAAGACACCTACATCTTGGATGGCCTTGGGATAAGCTGATAGATACCAAATTTTAATTTCAAAGTGAACTATCCCTTTAATGTGATTAACATGGCCAGCATCTCCACTGTGTAAACCCCTAAACTATCTGATGTTCTTCTATTTAATCCTATACTTCTGTCTGGTATCACCACCCCCAGTCCCATTACTTCAGTCTCTGGGTTCTTTGCACCATCCATATAAATATGTGTATTTTTTTGTTTGTTTGTTTTTTGCGCTGTCTGGAGCACGCTCTCAAGAATTTCACTCACCAAGGCACTTGTGCTGTGGTGATGTGACAATAAAAGTGATTTGATTTGATTTGAATATTTTTCCACTACCCAATTAATTATTAAACACTCTTTCCAGATTAATACCCTCCTTTGCCTTCCTTTTTTCCTCTAATACAAACCAGTCTACCTCAGGCCAGTCTAGCCTCCATGGAGCAATATCTGAATAAACTACCGTGGAACTTATCCTCAAATGAAACACTTCCAAATCTTTAGCGACAACATTTCCAATCCGAGCAAAATTCTCCTTTAGATTTTTCCCATTCTCCCAACTACCCTGCAGTACTGCTTTAGTGGGATGTGAATTTGTATGCCCTTGTAAACCTACCCAAAAGTTAGCCATCAACTTCTTCCTTCTTAACTCTAGTGGCAACTCCCCCATTTCTACCTGTATGGCTGACACTGGTGTTGTTTTGAAAGCTCCGCAACATATTCTCAGTGCCCGAGCCTGGACTACATCTAACTTTTTTAACTGCGATTTGGCTGCCGACCCAAATACTACGCTACCATAATCTAATACTGACCGTATTAGAGCCACATATATTCTTTTCAGTGGTAATCTGCTCGCACCCCACTCTCTTCCCCTCAAACATCGCATTACATTTATTACCTTTTTACACTTTTCCTCCATTTTCCTGATATGATCTGCAAATGTTAATCGTGAATCCAAATTAATTCCTAGAAATTTAAAACTTCCAACCCTCTCTAGGTCTCTTCCATACATTTGTAACTTCATTCCTGCCGGAATTCTTTTCCTTGTGAAAAAGACTGACTGAGTCTTAGAGAAAACCTAAACCCCTACATCCAGTCTTCCTGCCAGTTTGTGGTTTGAGCGCGAATCAAATGCTCCGCCTCCACTCGGATGATTTCGCGCCTCGATTGGACGTCACTGTCACTATGGTTACAGATGATTTTTGATTGGCATCGTTCAGTCGTTAAAGCAATGGTAAGAAGAAAGCTGTCGCTGTTTGACAAGTTTTACTACTGGCGAGGACAAATATAATTTACATAGGCAAACTGGTAAACACAAACATGAATTCTGCCTCAGTTTTGATCTATTTTTTTTAAGTCAGTGTTTTGCAGAAATGATGCATGTATTTTAGGACTTTCAGGCAGTATAATTTTGTTATAGTACATGCATTTAATTTTGTCAGATCCATGAAAACATATAGGCCAATGTGTAAATATCAGCGATGGCGAGTTTCACTTCAGATGAGAACAGACCAAGGCCTGCACCACAATATCAGTATTTTCTCTGAGAAGTGAAGGTCTGAGTCATTTTCATGAGTTTGT
Source organism: Schizothorax lantsangensis (assembly GCA_027422415.1). NCBI lineage: Eukaryota > Metazoa > Chordata > Actinopteri > Cypriniformes > Cyprinidae > Schizothorax > Schizothorax lantsangensis. The sequence continues at coordinate 43,973,739 of CM049841.1, forward strand.
GAATGTGGTCTGTGGACAGAGAAGATGTTTTCTTTCAGCAGAAGCAGTACAACAAGACAAACAGGTTTTCAACGTCACTGTTCAATCAGCCCAGGCTGCATTTTTACTGTTACCGAAAATGAGATGAGCTACGACTGTAAGTCTAAGAGTTTCCAGGAAATTTAGTTTCTTAGGATCATCACTGCTTTAAACAAGGTATGAATTTAATGATTAAAGATACAGAATCGTAATTGATATATATTGCTATCTAATCCTTTACTAACTGAGCAGTACATTTACAACTTTATCAGTGGCAAGTTAAAGCAAGATTTTGGTAAAAAATGAATATTGTATAATCTGCGTTACTTACTGTTGTGTGTGAATATAAATCGCTGTATTCACATTTGAACTGAATGAACAAAGACTTTTTACATTAATTTACCATAATTAAAAATGTGAGTAAAATTTACTCAGTACAAGTAACATTTCAGGTTTGTTTGTGCAACACTTTTCACAATACATATAATTTCAAAGCAGGCTTACAGAAAAATGTCCAACAGCATCAGATTTGTGCAGAATCTCTTAAACGTCTTATACTAGATTTGTCTGATTTTCATTACAAAATGCATTAATTGGACAGACACTTTCTTGAGATGGAGCTGATAACACCATAACAGACATTAATGACAATTGTAAATATATTTCAAAACCACTTCATCCTAATTTGACATTTAGTGTCACATTTACCGGTGTGGAGTCATTGTGTTTTGTTTTTTTTCCAGCAAAAAACACCAGTGATAGAAGATGCCAACTATTCAAGAGCGTCTTCTGAAGACTCTGGATAACCTGGGCAGAGAAAAACTAGACAGGTTTAAATGGCACTTAAAGAAGAATCATGACTCTATCTCGGTTGCTGATATCGAGAAAGCAAATGCCTTTAACACAGTGGACATAATGGAGGCACAATTTACACCAGAAGGAGCAGTGAAGGTCACACTGGACATCTTGAGGATAATGAACGAGAACCATCTGGCTCAACAGTTAGAGAAGGATGGTAATGAAGGAGAAGCAACAAATGCCACGAGTGTAATGTGAGAAATTCCCTGAATACATCTCTCTGTCTCTGTTTCAGTGGGAAATGCAGTGCAGATGAGCAGAGATGCTCACACTGTTGATCTGAATCTTCAATCAGGTGAAACTGGAAATAATCCTGTTCTCACAAGAAACATCATCTCAAATCCAGTGAGCGCCAACTTCAGCTCGAGCTCTGGTGCTGTCGGTATGATTATAACACTGTCCACATGAAACACTGCATGCACCTGCAGATATTTTACACTATTATGACTGAATACATGTGACTCAATACATGTGTTTCAATAAAGGTATACAGCAATATTACTGCAGAACTCAGAAGAAAGTGGATCCAGTTGTGAAGTTTCCCTCTGCTGGACTGAAAAGTCAGAGGTAGGAACATTTTCAGCAACATTTTACAGTAATATTGCATTTGTTAACATTAACATTTGTTAATGATATGGTGCATGTGCTTGTTCTTCTACAGACAAAATGGACAAAATTTGGAGATTACTCAGTGTAGGTTTAAATACAGACACATTAACACATTTTCAGTGTTTAGCCAAAGTGCTTTTGTGTTATAAATGCTCTCTACATTTGTGTTCAGATGCCTGTAATCTCACACTGGATACAAACACGGCTCATCCGAACCTCTTTCTGTCCGAGGGGAACCGGAAGGCGACGCACATGAGAGACAAGCAGCCGTATCCGGATCATCCCGAGAGATTCGACTGGCAGCCGCAGGTCCTGTGTCGAGAGAGTCTGACCGGACGCCATTACTGGGAGGTTGAATGGAGCACGAGGATGTGGGTTGAAATAGCAGTGACTTATAAAGGAACGAGGTATAAAGGAGCTGATAATGACTATGCATTCGGCCGTAATGCACGCTCTTGGGTGCTGAAGTGTTCTCGTTTTAGCTATCTTATCATGCACAATAAGAATATGACTAATATACCAGTCCGTTCATCCTCTAATAGAGTAGGAGTGTATGTGGATGTGTCTGCTGGCACGCTGTCCTTCTACAGTGTCTCTGACACACACACACTCACACACTTACACACATTCAACACCACTTTCACTGAACCCCTCTGTGCTGGATTTCTGCTTCAGTCAGACTGTTCTGTCACTCTCTGTGAGATTTAACAGCCTTTGGATGGCCTTTACAAAGTATGATAACAGAACATGATTGTTTGTTATACTCTCAATATCATTTGGTATTTTTTTAGTGGGATAGTTCACCCAAAAATGATCATTCTGCGATCATTTACTCATGTCATTCATGTCTTTCTTACTTCTATGGTGCATAAAAGAAGATATTTTGAGAAATGTCTCAGTGTGTTTTTGTCCATAATGGAAGTCAATGGGCACTTAGCACTCTTTACAATATCTTCTTCTGTGTTTGTCATAGAGTTTGTAATGTCATGAGGGCGAGTAAATTTACATTGTCTTTCTATGATAATGAGAGTAAGAGAAGAATTCACAGCGCTTTACAGCATTAGTTCCCTTGCTGTTTCTATACGTACGATTATCTAAAGCTGGAAAAACACACTCATGTACTTCGTGGTGTAAAACTATTGAGTTAAATTTATTACAATTATTTAGAAATTCAAGTGAAAGTAAAATAGCCAAAACATCTGAAAAAGAATAAACAATCTGATTTGCTAACGGTTATGATTATGTATGTCACATCAGAACATTTTCATTCAATACACACTATTTTACTAAAGCTAAGTTTCTCAGAAGTTGTTGCTTTAACATTGAAATTGTACAGTTTAATGTGTGTGATTTGAAATGTTTTGCATATGTGTAATACTATTACTGTTACCTGTCTATATTGAATATATGTATGTATTAAAAGACTGAAATCATAGAGACGTCTCAGTATCACAGTGTTGACCACATTAAAAGTGCTGTAAGTGATTTCCAGTGCTGTAAGTCAATAGAAATATATCCGTTCTCAACGGCAGCTGAATGTGAAAACCCCTCCAAAACCAGCAAACTCTAACAAATACAGAGAGCACAACTGATTAACTAGTCTTCTGATTGACTAGTTAATCACACATGGATTCCCTGACTCATTTTATGTCCTTTACAGTAGTGTTTTTACCTCGTGAAACATGTTTCGGTAATATAATGTAAAGCACCTTTGTGTTTAGTTAATTTAAAAGTGAGAAAAAGTAAGTCCAAGTATTTCTAATCAAAAATCTCTAACATATCCGAGGCTTGTAATAATAAAATCAATTACACTTTCAGAGGCCATTACTGATGTGCCTGAACTGAAAAAGGTACTTTTTCTACTATCATACAATGTGAAAGGCAGAACTAGTGGTTTCAAGTACTAACTCAACAGTGTGGCAAGTATGGGCTTGATTGTAGTCCAGTTATCTAGCTGATTTGGTCAAATAAACCGTGTATCGATACCCAACTATGAAATATACACAATAAGACTCTCTGTTTCTTATAGCGATACTTTTCCCTGCATGATGGTGCTGTAGAGTTCCTCCGTCAGAGTCTCGTATCGCCCCAATCGGCTGTTGAGAAAGAAGAGCCGGTCGCTGGTTTGTCGCGGGTCGAATCCCTCCTTCTGTAAGCGAGTCTTTTGGATTTTAAATGTGCCTGTGGGTGAAAGACATGAAAGGTTTTACAGGAATACAGATTTTACACTGTAAAAAATGAGAATCAGTCACATTTACAGTAAAAAACTGACATATGTCGATTCCAGAACATAAACTTTGGTAGAAACATTTTAGGTTTTATGGATTTAATTTAAATTTGCAATTAAAAACTTATATTCTATTAACTGATATAATGTTAATTTAGTAAAAGTTCTGTTTTGTACCTTTATAATAAACTGACAACCAACAAAAAACACAGGTGGAACAGAGAAAGTCACATAATGAATCAAAGCTCATACAAAATACCATTATAGTAACACACAACATAATATGTAGATAAAGCCCAAATATACATAATCAATAAAAATTATTTAAACATAGTACCATCAAATGTGATTCTGGGAAAAAATTCAGTGAAAACTTTTCACTGCAAGTTGTGTTAAAACTAAAATTGAAAACTTATTAGTTACTTGGAAAAACCTAAATGTAAAAGTTTAGATGCTTAGAAAAATTTAAATTTGAAAAGTTATTTAGTAACTTAGAAAATATAAAATTTTAAATTTTAGTTACTTAAAGGAACACTCCACTATTTTTGAAAATAGGCTAATTTTCCATCTCCCCGAGAGTTAAACAGTTTAGTTTTACCAATTTCAAGGAACTTTGCTGCCGTACCATGAGTGCAGCAGGTGCAATGATATTACGCAGCGCTGCTTGCACAGGGAGCTTGCCTTGCAACCATGGAGACATTTGTGAGAGACGCTGCGTCATATCACTGCACCTGCTGCACTCATGGTACGGCCACAAAGTTCCTTGATTATTACGCCGGAATGAGAGTATAGTTCCTAGAAGCCTAGAAAATCACAACTTTTCATTTTCCGTCAGTCTTAGTACACGATGTAACTACAGAAGAGTCAAGTTTTAAATAGGAAAAATATTAAAACTCTTTGGTCATTTTTGAGCGAGATGCTAACTGGCTAATCAGATTCATCTATGCTAAGCTACGCTAAAAGTGCCACCGCCAGACCCGGAGATCGGCTGAATGGATTCGAAAATGGTAAAACTCAACTGTTTAACTCTTGGGGAGATGGAAAATGAGCCTATTTCCAAAAAAAAGTGGAGTGTTCCTTTAAAACTTTAGAACAATTTAAGAGTACTTTTCTGTAAAATTACAATGAAATTCTCATTAGATCTATTACAGTTTTTCACAGTATATACTAAGGGAACTGTTAACCAATTAAAACTTTCTCACCAGCCTTTACCGTTAAATTTAGGATATTTTTTTACAATGTAGGTTTGAGTTAAACAATGGAAAAAAAAAACCAGAGGGAAATTGATCATGAATCTGTTTCCGTCACCTGTTTTGTCGACCTCAGGAGAAAGTCGTAAGAAGACGGGGCGAGCGTATGAAGGAAGAGCGTTCTGCACATCTCGTAGAAACGTCTCACAGTTAAAGTCATTTGTCACGTCCGCTATGGCAGCCATTCCTGCCTTCCCCTCCACACCTGATGAAAAACACAGAGAACAGCTGCAGTGGCAACCCAAAGCTTTACTGAACACCAGTGTTGGGGGTAACGCATTACAAGTAACGCGAGTTACGTAATAATATTACTTTTTTCAAGTAACTAGTAAAGTAACGCATTACTTTTTAATTTACAAGAAAATATCTGAGTTACTTTTTTCCCATTTATTGACTGACAGTGCTCCTGTCCCAATGTTCAGAGAAATCGGAAGTACAGAGGCTTTGTGTGCGCTGTGTGAACATGATGTTACTGTAGTTGTGCATAAATTCATCCCACTCGCAAAAAACAGATTTAGTATTCATCAAAATGAATTAAAACAGTGAAATGCAAACTCAGAATATGACGCAAACCTGCAATAATTAAATATGTTAAACAACACAAATGTATCTAATCCCATTTTATTAACTAATGTCTTTGCTGCTGACCTTTGATGATCCAGTTCAACCATACTAATAAGCAAAAATGACTTTAGATAAACTAACAATTGTGCTTCATTGTTTTTTTATTGCTGAAGAGTGTTGATCCTTCATCTCCTGTGCTCTACTGTACAGACGTGAATTTACTTTTCCTTCAGGCTGAGGTTTGTTTATTCATTACACTTTTTGGTGTGAAAGGGCTTTACATTTGCTATAACTATAACTTCTTGTATTAAAAACAATCAAGCCCTGCTCATATTTAAAAAGTAACGCAAAAGTAATGTAACGCATTACTTTCCATAAAAAGTTGCTAAGTAACGTAATTAGTTACTTTTTTAGGGAGTAACGCAATGTTGTAATGCATTACTTTTAAAAGTAACTTTCCCCACACACACTTTAATAGAAAACGACTGTGTTCGCTGGACGTCAAACACATGCACTGACATCGCTGTATCATGATCTCTGATCTGGAGTTTATTAGTCTCCCATCTGATTACCAACCAGGCCAAACCATGCTTAGCTTCTCACAACAAACTCAGAGCCATAATTGAGTATCAAAGTTATTTAAATAAATACATAACTACATAACTAAATAAATAAGTAAATAAATGTGAGAAAACAGTTTCAAAGTTTCCCATGTTGGAAAGTCATATTGTAAGATATAGATGTGCTACTATAAGATATAAAGCTGCTATTACAAGAAATAGCTGAAAAACATGTCAAGTCACAATTATAAGGCTGCAATTATATAAAAAAAGTTGCAATTGTGATATTTAAAGTCACGTTTCAAGATGTAAAATCACTACTGAGAGAAATGAAGTTGTAATTACGAGAAATAGTTGCAACATATAGTCTCATTAAGGTTATAAAGTTGTAATTATTACAAAAAAATGTAATTGTGACGTTTACAGTCAAGTTTCAAGGTATAAAATCACAACTGAGAGATAAGAAGATGCAACTACACAAAATAGTTGCAATTGTAAGATTTGAAGATGCATCGTAAGATATACAGTCACAGATTGGAGATATAAAGCTGCAACTATGAAAAATAGTTACAATTGTAACATATAATATCAGTGAGTTAAAGTGCAATTACAAAAAAAAAAAAGTTGCAATGATGAGATTTCACATTTCAATAAATTATGTCACAACTGGGAGATATAAAGTCACAATCACAGGAGTGTCCATTTCAAGACATAAAGCTACAATTATACTTTTACTTTCTTTACTCTGAGGTGGAAATGGGCTTCGGTGGAGAAGAGATGACTGTGTGCTTTAATTTAACAATTTTGAGAAGGGGTTAAATTACACCATTTATCATTTATTATTTCACTCTACTGCAGACTCACCTGGCACTGAGGCGCCGTAGACGGCCACGTCCGTCTGATTCAACAGAGCGCTCAGGATTCCCTCCACCTCCGTGGTAGAGACGTTCTCACCCCGCCAGCGGTACGTGTCTCCGCCCCGGTCCCGGAAATACACATAACCGAACTCATCCATCACCATCAAATCACCTGAGAGAGAGGAACACAGAGTGAGAACCATCCATCTAACACACATGTGGATCAGTTCACATCTGGAGAAATCTGACTTTACCCGACACATACGCCGAGTCTCCCTTTTTGAAGACATTGTGAGAGATCTTTTTATCGGTGGCCTCTTGATTCGCGTAGCCATCAAAACGACGTAACGGATCCTGAGGATTGATTCGGCCAACGATAATCCCTGGTTCCCCTGAAGTGCACAGAAAACACACAAATGTCTCATAGGGGCATATTTACACCAGGGTTATTATAGTTAACTATATATTCTATAAAAAATATAAACTTGTTTTATTTCAGCTGGTTTCTAAGGCAACATTTAACATTTACCCCCGGTTTCACAGACAAGGTTTAAGCCTAGTCCTAGACTGAAGTGTAAGTCTGAGCTGTTTCAACTGAAAGAAACTTGCATTGACTGATCTTAAAATATATCAGTGCCTTTGTTTTGTCTCAAGATGCACACCAGTAATGTTTTTTTCTAAGCATGCTTATAAAAATGGCTTAAATGTCCTAATTTAACTATGATCTAATCCTGGCTTAGTCTAAGCCCTGTCTGTGAAACCAGGCCTTAAAGTACTAAAATAACAAACTAAGACTGAAGTAAAAATAAAACATAAAAAAAAACTAATAAAAATTACAAAAACACACAATGCAATCACTTAAACTGAAATTAAAATGAAAATGTAAAAATGCAAACAATTAAAAAAAAATGTAAAAAAAAAAACAAATATTAATAATAAAATTATATTAAAACTATTTAGACATTTAATAAAATGGCATTTGCCTCTGACGTGAAATGTGTGTTTATTTAAACTCCAAGAGCAAACAAGGGCACACAGAGCGCTGAGCGTTTACGTTACCGTTACTAGCCGGACTTTTAACCCAATTATGAATTACAAAGGAGGACCTTTTGAAACACTTTTGAAATTGACTTGTTTGCTCCGTCATGGTATGTGTTCAGAAAACTACACAGACACTCAGATTGTTTTGAGTTTCCAGGCAAACACATATTCACAACACGAAAGGTTAATATGTTAAAGGACAGATGTATCATTCAACTCTCACACACTTAGTTTTCATTAAGTAAAGGATCATGTAAAATCAGCATGACGTGATTGCAAAATATACACTAGTGTTTAAAAGTTTGGGTCAGGAAGATTTTTTTAAGAAGGAATTAATACTTTTATTAATCAAAAATGGATTATGTTGACCAAAAGTGACTGTATTTCAAATTACATTCTTTTGAGCTTCAAGAATCCTGAAAAATCAAGTGCATCACAGTTTCCATAAAAATATGATGCATCAAAACTGTTTTCCACATTTATAATAATCAGAAATGTTTCTTGAGCAGCAAATCAGCATATTAGAATTCATAATAGATTTCTGAAGGATCATGTGACACTGATGACTGGAGTAATCATGCTCAAAATTCAGCTTTGATCACAGAAATAAATTACAGTTTAACAGATATTCACATAGAAAACAGCTGATTAAAAATATAACAATATTTCACAGTTTTTACTGTATTTTTGATCAAATAAATGCAGCTTTGGTCAGCAGACGACAGATATCCCTAC